>KV744419.1:0-16721 GCA_000468175.2 Phytophthora cryptogea
TCGACCATCCTTCGCTTCGGATGTGTATTCGCTGGGCATGTGCGTTGTGGAAGCTCTGCGAGTCGTTGGAGCAGTGAAAGTTGGTAATACGACGCAAACGTGTCTGCCATGGGGGAATCAGGGCAATTTCGTCGTGAAAGCTCATGCTGCAAAGGGAAAGTTACCATCTCGCCCTACGGAATGTGACGACAAGCAGTGGGAGTTGGTCAAGCGAATGTGCGTATTCGACCCGAAAAAGCGGATCAAGATCTCGACTGTGGTGGATAACCTGGCAAAGGTGGCGAATTCCCACACGAACAACCAAGACGACACTAAACCTACGACGGATTCTGTCAATTGGAACGTTGTGGTCGAAGTCATTGCAAACTCACGTAGTGGATTGGATCAGCAACGAGGCGCTCCAGTTCAACAAGATGAAGTGCTGTCGATCTACAGCTCCTTGTGGGATCGTCTTGAGCAGGTGTACGAACAGATCCATGACAGACTTGATGCAGAGTGTCGTGCTGCTTTCTGTGCTCTAGTGGCCGATGCTAGCACGTGTACTGCAAACTTACAAGACTCAAAGGCAAACCTCGTTTCGCTGGCCGAGACAACGATGCGGTGCTATACGTTGGGTCGAGCTCTGGACAAGTTGTGCGATGCTTACTCCCTCGAATAAATGACCAAACTAGCTTCGGAGATGTTGATTTGCTCGTTGTTTAGTTTAGCACTGTTGATTTCTTGAATAAAGTTTGGATTGTTTGGATTGTTGCTTGACGAGTACAGCGTTTGATGCCTCGTTCAGCAGCATGTGGGCGGTCCTCATCGAGAATCTCTACGAGATGTCTACAAGGCTTTTCAACTACAATCACGACAATCCTTGAATTACACGCAACACAAATCCATTCCCAAGTGGAAGGTGGTAAAGTCAAAACGAAGGAGTGGTCCTTGCAGGTGTAGGCGACTCGACCATGATGAAGTCTCCGTCAAATGACACGGAACAGGTCGATAATTCCTCAGAGGCGTCGGTCATCGGAGTGATTGCCGCTGGTTGGTGCCTCGATACAGTCGTTTTGTCCTTGGAGAAGTGCGAACCGAGTTTTACGAACACGCCCGATAGGACCGACGCCACCATGAGAGACATCGCCCATACGAGGTAACCTGCACCACCAATGACGTTGCCCATGATAGCGCTGGAGAGTCCGGTTGAGAAGTATCCGACAGCGTGCATGATACCCGTAGCCCCAGCCGCAATGTCCTGAGGTAGATCCGTCGGAACAGTGTAGCTCAAGAGTGTGTAGTTACCCAAGATGAATACACTTGAAAAGAACGTGAGAGCTCCGAGAGCCAACACGCTGCATGTCGAACTAACGAAGTAGATGACTCCGAGGACGATCGATTGTAGAAACGAAAAGATGAAGATCGGCATGACTCGGTCGGAGTGGAAGACGGCGTCACTGATCCAGCCACAGAGGATACCCCCAACAAACCCTCCAATGGTCCACGCGCCACCGATGATAGCCGTATCACTGGATGTCAGGGGTTCTGACCGCACATCGTCGAAGAATGAGAGGAACCAATTGAGGAATCCGTCACGCACCCAGCAGAGGAAGAAGAGCGCAGCGAGGTATCCTAGGAAGGTGCGATTCCTCAGTAGCTGCTTCATTTGTTGTTTGGGTGTAAGCACTTCTTCCACTGCGTTTTCTCCACACGACATGCACTGAGGGTCTAGTTCGAGTTGGGTGTTGCAGGTCGGTAGTTGGTCTGCTGATAATTGGGTTGTATCGGCGGGTGAGCTCTTTACGAACGATAGAATGACGACTGACATGATGAGAAGTGCTCCACCAGGGATTATGAACACGTAGGCCCACCCCAATGACTCAATGATGCTGCTGCCAGTACCCAACGACAGGTAATAGCCACTCGTTAACATGGTGTTGAAGACTCCGGCGAACACCCCACGCTCCTTCGCCACATACCACGCCGCGTTGATCTTCACCACAGCACTGGTACCAAAGCCCTGCATCAGGACGTTCGCCGCGTAGAAGACGATGAAGAGGACCTCCTTTACTGAAATCGCTGCATTGCTGAGAAAGACCATGCCAAGTGCCAAGTTGCAAAGTGCTGCCCCGACACAAGCAACGAGCATTCCGTTTCTGCCTCCAATGCGGTCGGTGATCTGTCCTGTGAAGGGAGCACTGATAGCGTACGCCCAAGACCCCGCCGAGAGGACCCTGAAAAAGCATAAAATAAACGTGAGTCCACCGATGAAGAATATACTGGTAGGAGTGAATACCGAAACGTTAATCGTTGTTGAAACGTACCAGCCCATGTAGACAGAGGAGAAGCCGAGGTGGTTGCGTACGGACGGCACGTTGCCTGCTGCAACGTTGTATCTGGCCATGTAGAACGCTGCGTAGGCCACGCCCATGGGGAACCAGTTTTGCAGTCGTCGCCATCTACTCAACAGTAAAAAAATCATCAGCCGTGTACAGCAGAAGGTGTAGACTTGAAGTGGTCATACCGGTAGCTGCGCGAGTGCAATTTCCGACCCTGGGGACTCAACTCGACGTCGTAAATGACGCCGCAGGTCAGGAACGCGAGGATCAGCAGTGAAATGACGACCTGGGCATCCATTCTGAACGTGGTTTTTGATTTGGTTTGGCCTGCCCAGCACCAGGGAAAATGGGGAATGACCGAGTCTCGGCAGCTCCGAAAGTCCGGCCCTCAATGCAATCGAGCGCCCGCGTCATGCGATGCAGCACTTCGGCCGTGGCTCTTCGCACGTGCGCGTCGCTGGTGCCTCTTTCTGATCCCAATACCCATGGTCAACGTAGTGAGCTTGTTGCTGTTGCTGCTTGGGTCTATTTGAAGTGGTAACGGTTACCACGGAAAATTCGGAACCCAGGCATTAACCAATCAGAATCGTTTCGGAACCCGGCGTCGACCAATCAGGTTATGTTCCAATTCGGAATCCCTCGACAGCCAATCAGAAACGCGCTAAGGTTTCACCACTCGACTTCAACTTGGGGACGGTTAGCAATAGTGATCTGAATCCTCACGGACGTCCATTCTCGTATGCTGCTTGTACTGCATGTGGAAAGAGACGTAGGCTTATACTGATCACTTTGAAGGGTATTGTAGTATTTCTGCGAAGTGCGCAAACTCGCAAGTATCTCTGCCTTCTGGACTGTGGTTTCTGTGAGGGGATCCACGACTGAATGAGCAGCGCGATGAGTGGACGGCAACTCAGCAGATCTTCTGTGCGACAATTACCTCGCACGCCATTGCGGTGCTGCGTTAGAACGGAACGTTATTAATCCTGAATGCCGTTGATCAGTGGGCGAGGTTTGCTACTGCAGCGCTTGCATTTCATTGATCAAGGGCTCTGTTCATGTGGTGTGCCGCGCTCAGATGGAATGCATTGTCATGTGCAATGAGCAGCGAGGCTTCGATGGTCACCGCCTTCCTCAGCACGAGCCTGGTTGGCGGTCGTCGCTCGTCGTGAGGACAGGCAAAGCTTCTCCGTCAGCTGTTGTCAGATGAGCTCGCCCAACGCCGTCACAACCAATGGCAATCGTGCGCAAGCACAACGCACTGGTATTGGGGTCTCAAACGTGTGCTCTTCAGAAGAAACTGCTGGTAAGCCACCACGTCAACGCGTCCAAAGGGGGACGTAAGGTGAAGTTTTCTTTTGTAATCGTAGAGTCCTAAGCGCTACAATTGCTGATTTCAAGTGGTGAGCCCATTTGGAGAGCAAGAACGCTTGCGCTGTAAGAATGGAAGCCAACAGTTAGTTGCATGAAGATGAAACCAGTAGCTATTCGAAAACTAAACCGAGGAAATGGGTTTGTTGGGATTGGTTGATGAATATCCGAGGGTTAACGCATAACTTGATCAAAAATGGAAATACTTCACAGTGAATTCAACGAAAATCTACCTGTATGTAAGAGTGAAATCCTGAAAATGCAAGAGTTCAACTAGGGCTACGCGAAGGCTAGGATAGCAAACCCTCCAGAAGTGCGGTTAAGACTACGACTCCCAAATGTGTACAAACTAATTAGAGGCGACGGATCTCACTACATATAGCATCAATATTGGCCCCGACGTGGTAATCGCAATCTCTCCATCAAGAGCAACTGGGCAATCGATATATCGATAAATGCGACCACGTACGTTTGGGCTGCTTTCTATCCTAGGAAAACTTGATGGTTCGAGTAACATCAATGATATTTTCTGGTTATTTTTTTTTCCGCGGCTCGTGTTGACAACCTACACTTTTCGGTACGAAGCAATAGGATTCCAAACTGAATTCACCAGTAAGTGCAACCAAATTACTCAGTGTATCACTGGGGTAGTTGTTGTGTCTTTAATCGTGAGTGCATCTATAGAGGAGAGTGCAATACACCTGTCGTTTGTGATGAATTCAGTCAGGAGTTGGCGACGCCATCCTGACGAAGTCACCATCCAGATGAATCATGGACACCACACAATGGGAACACTCGGGCAATGGGGTGACCGCAGCTGGACGCTGTTTTGCCCTGGACTCCTCTGAAAGGTACGAGCCGAGCTTGACGAATGCACCAGCTAGCACCGATGCTACCATCAAAGATATTGCCCACATGAGGTAGCCTGCACGATCGACCATATTTCCCATCAGCGATCCACTAAGACCGGTTGCGAAATAACCTACTGCCGTCATAATACCCGATGCCTCAGCCGCAATGTCCTGAGGTAGATCCGTCGGAACAGTGTAGCTCAAGAGTGTGTAGTTACCCAAGATGAATACACTTGAAAAGAACGTGAGAGCTCCGAGAGCCAACACGCTGCATGTCGAACTAACGAAGTAGATGACTCCGAGGACGATCGATTGTAGAAACGAAAAGATGAAGATCGGCATGACTCGGTCGGAGTGGAAGACGGCGTCACTGATCCAGCCACAGAGGATACCCCCAACAAACCCTCCAATGGTCCACGCGCCACCGATGATAGCCGTATCACTGGATGTCAGGGGTTCTGACCGCACATCGTCGAAGAATGAGAGGAACCAATTGAGGAATCCGTCACGCACCCAGCAGAGGAAGAAGAGCGCAGCGAGGTATCCTAGGAAGGTGCGATTCCTCAGTAGCTGCTTCATTTGCTGCTTGGGAGTGAGCTGGGTCACTTCTTCGTTGCCACCACTACATGGTGTGCACTGAATACCGAGTTGTGTAGAACATGCTGGCAGTTGATCCGTTGCAAAGTTGCTGGTGTCGGCTGGAGAACTCTTAACGAACGCCATCACGACAACGGACATCACGAGTAAAGCCCCGCCTGGAATGATGAAAACGTACGCCCAACCCAAGGTTTCAATGATGCTGCTTCCCGTCCCCAGTGACAAGTAGTATCCACTCGTCAGCATCGTATTGAAAACGCCAGCGAACAACCCACGTTCACTCGGGGCATACCATGCTGCATTGATCTTCACCACAGCACTGGTTCCGAAGCCTTGTGCCACATAGTTTGCGGCGTACAAAGCAGTAAAAAGTATCTTTTGAGCGAGAAGAGAGGTTTCGCAGAGAAAGAGTACTCCAAGAGATAAATTGAAGATTGATGCACCCAAACAGGCCACAATCATGCCGTTCTTGCCTCCGATACGGTCTGTAATTTTCCCCGTGAACGGTGCAGTAACAGCGTAGACCCACGAAGCACTTGAGATAGTCCTGTCAAGATAAGCAACAAAACGTATCATAGTTAGGATTTCCACTTGTGCATTTATCAATTATTGGGGAAGATGTGTACCAACCAGCCCATGAAAATAGTTGAAAAGCCTAGCTGAACGCGCACGGTTGGTATGTTACCTGCCGACACATTATACCGAGCCATGTAGAATGCAGCGTATGCTACACCGAGTGGGAACCAATTCTGTAGCCGACGCCATCTACTCGTTCAAGGAATTGCGAGTTTTCAGTACATCGAATCAATAAACAAATGATAAGTAAAGCTCTGTACCGATAGCTGCGTGAACGTAGCTGTCGGCCTTGCGGGCTCAGCTCCACGTCGTATATCACTCCACACAATACAAACCCGAAGATCAGCAGTGAAATGGCAACTTGAGCCTCCATTGTGAAGAAAACTTTGTCGTCTTGAATGCAAGGAACTTCTCAGAATGGCTCAACGACAAGAGCAGGCATGATCTGCTCAGACCACCACTATATTCTATCAGTGAGAGAGATCACATAGGTAGGATGCAACCTTGACACTTCCCATCGTGCAGCATCACACGCACCACACGTTTGGATTGAAGGCAAGACGAAACGCCTAGTAAAGCCAAGCGACTAGCATGGGATAGCCACGCCAATTGCACAAAATAGTCCATCTCACAGCAACGTTGCAGTAGCAGCGCTTTCAATAGAGTAGCAAATCATGAGTTGTAATAACTCGCTGTCAGGTTCCTGCAGACCCACAATAATTCCTGATTGAACAGCATGCAGTCATGCCAAGCCCAAAAAATGCGCCGAAACCCGAACCGATATCTCGTTGAAGCTACGCACTCGCAGAACGCGTAGCATCTATTTGTGCACAGCTCCACTTGCAACTTTGATGCGAATGAAAGAAATTCCATTTATCTCTATCGTCATCCAGCAAATTCACTTGTCAGCCCCATTCGAAAGTGTAGGCAACAGGAATTATACGCACTTGCGTGAAATAATACCAACTACGATGAGCCACGAGATTTTGTTGTATGTGCTTTTGCATCAGCCTTGGTCATCTGCTCAATTGCACGCGCAACGTCCTGCGATTTGAAGTCGACACGCATACGCAAGAGCGTCGTAATAGTCTCCAGAGATAGCTCCTCTCGAACGCTCGCGAGATAATCCAGCACGTGCGAAGGCTGCATGAGGTTCAAAATGAACACGACCTGAAAAAGACGCATGAACGCTGCGCGTAGACTCTTCTGAGGCACGAGTGTCGACACACGCGCCAGTATATCAGTCACTTCGCGTTCTAGCTGCAGCGCACCTAAATCGTTGCAAGACTTCTTGGACGTGAGCAGAGCGCGCTCCAAACAGGAGGTCAAATCTTGCGTTACGGCTTCCACCAGATCCTCGAAAGGCGCACTGCATAGTGCACGTTCATACCGTTGGAGTTCTCGGTTCTTCATAACCTCTTGCTCAACTAGTCGCAACAATGGAGATCCCCGCGAGCCGAAAGCGTCATATTCTGCTGATGTGAGCACGTACTTCAATTGTTCGTCCATCTGGCGTTGAATCACTTCCATTAACCGCTTACGCAGAGATCGTGACAGGACTTCTTGCACCTCGTTGGAAACGATGGAGTGGAATGCCTCGGTCATGTCATTGATAGGAGTGGGTAGGCACTCGAGGATAGGTGCATCATTGGGAAAACCGGCACGAGAGTACTCGTCAATCTTTTCCTGCAGTCCACGCACAAACTCGCCGCTCTGG
Organism: Phytophthora cryptogea; assembly: GCA_000468175.2. NCBI lineage: Eukaryota > Oomycota > Peronosporomycetes > Peronosporales > Peronosporaceae > Phytophthora > Phytophthora cryptogea. The sequence continues at coordinate 7,428 of KV744419.1, forward strand.
TAGGCTGAGTTGATAGTCATAACAAGTCTGGCTTCTTCCTGAAGCGTTCGCTCCAGATCTTCATCAACTGCCTGCAGTAGCATGTCTGAAAAGGACACGTCGTTTTGGCCACCTTCAGCACCATCGTCGAGACCAATTAAGCCGTCATTTTTGCCGTTGGCACCAGTAGAAGCAGCATCTGTGGGGCTAAGCGGGATCACGCACGGTCGACTGGGGAGCGCCAAGATAGCAGGCAAATACTGGGATTCCAATGCGTCTACAAGCGCGATCACGATGGAAAGCGCCGTGTGGTAGTTCATGCTGCAGCACACAAAATCACCCAAGAGAAGTAAGCAAGTCTAGTAAATCACAATTCGTCATGAAACAAGATCCACACATCCACTTACCATTGTGAGGCCCTGAAGAACGCCTTGTTGAGTACGAACGACACGTCCTCCACAACGCTCGACACGTAAACACCATGCTCCAGTTCTTGTGGCTCTGCAATCGCCGTGGCCTTGTGCACTGACTGGAACACGTAGAACCTCTCGAGCACCAAGTACACTCCACTGAGCTCCTGCACTTTGATCTGAAAGCCTCCGTTGCCATCCTGTTGTCCCAGTCCGTCACACACCGTCGCTAAAAACGCCGTGTAGCTCACGAGAATGCGGATAATAAACGCCAGTTCGTCCAGGAACAAGTCCATCATCTGCAGACTCTCGTCAGCTTCCACTTGATCCGCTTCCAGCACGAGTCTCGGGTCTCTCTGTGCCTGCGCGTTGGCACGTCGCTCCCAGGCCACCATCCTGGCGTCCAGCGCGTACATCTGCACCATTTGCAGTGCCGCGTCCGCGCACGCTGCGTGGATAGGCTCCAGCACTTGTCGTAGCACTTGAGCGTCCGTCGTCACGTCCGCCACGGCGTTCATAATGTCTGTAGCCCCCGTCAGCAGCTCACTGAGCGCTTCCACGTAGAAGGCGCGGTCAATGTAGCCATGTTCGTTGACTTTGGCCTCCCGTTTGCTGCCGCGCACGCGCTCCAGTGCCACGCGCGTCTGCGGCGTGAAAATGCCGCTCAGGCAGGCGGAAAACGGCTCCGCGGCGGCGCGCGCGGCCCCCAGAGCGGCGCAGCGCGCGAACGCATTGAGCGCCGCGTCCACGTCCACGTCGGTGCCCGCGCAGGCCTGTTGCAGCTTGTGGAGCGCTTCGTCCTGCAGCGATTGGGCCTTGGTCTCACAACTGCGGAGCATCTCGTCGCGTACGGCGGCGTCTGCGTCTTGGTCCGAGCTCTGCGCGGCGCTGAGGCGCATGTCGGTGAGCGCCTGGCACACTTGGTCCAGCTGCTGCTCTGCCAGCGCCACGTAGAAGGAGGTGACGCAGTCCTGGAAGCTCATGATGGAGGAGGGAGACTGACGATCTGCTAAGTACGCACTGTATGTACCACGTCACACATTCTGAAGTTCTGAGAGAGGGAGTGAGTCATCGCTTCTTTTTTATCGATGCAAAAGGAGACTTGGTACTTGTCCGTTCGTCTACAGTTTTGATTGAGGACGTAGCAATTGAGGAGTTGGTACTTGTGCCCGTTTGAACGGCACTGAGGAGGTTTTCTACTGGACGAGCGGTCCCACGAGCGCGCACGTGGCCTCGAAGACCTCGTCCGGCCCGGGCGTGGCGTCCACCGTGAACACCTTGTCCTGCTTCTCGTAGTGCACGATGACGGGCATGGTCGAGTCCAGGTACGTGCGGAAGCGCTTGCGGATGGCCTCAGCGTTGTCGTCCGTGCGGCCGCTCGTCTTGCCGCGCTCCAGCAGGCGCTCCTCCATGACGCTCTCGGGGCAGTCGTAGAAGAGCACGCCTTGCACCTGGAACTCGTCAGCTGCCATCTCCTCCTGCCAGCCCTGCAGGTTGTCGAAGTTGCGCGGGAAGCCGTCGATGAGGAACAGGTCGCGGCCGCTCTTGACCATGGCTTGTTGCAGCAGACTCAGCGTGATCTTGACCGGCACGATCTGCCCTTCCTTGATCATGCGGTCGATGAGCTCTCCATTGGCCGATCCAGACTGGCGCTCCTCCCGCAGCAGGTCGCCGGCCTGCACACGAGCACAAAATGACAATAGCAACGGCCGTTATGACACATTTTCACGTTAACAAAATTCACGCTAGCGAACGCACCGACAAGTGCACGAAGCCGAACTTCTCCACCAACTTGGAGCACTGCGTGCCCTTGCCGGCGCCGGGCCCGCCCAGCACGAACAGGATCTTCTTGGTCAGCGCGGCGCTCATCTTCGGCTTGGATTATGGCGCTCTTGGTGAGAAAATTTGCAACTGCCGAGGTGCTGACGTGTTCGACATCTTAAATTAGGATGTGGCGTTGCCTAGATTAGGTAATCCGAATTTAGCATCTTGGGACCCGAAAATAAGGACCCATTCGATCTTGATAGATCAAGCGCAGGAAGGATCGCTTGAAGCTCCGCACGATGGAGAGCAAGAGCCACGTGGCCATCAACATGTCCGGCGCAGGCTCGCTGGACGTGGCGCTCGCGCGGGAGGAGGCGCTGCACCGCTTTCGAGACATCAACTGGGCCACCTACACGCGGTGCGTGGCGTCCGAATTTAGTGCGATCCGAAAATAAGCTTTTAATCCGATAGTTTTCTTATTTTCGGACTGTAGAGCGGGCGGATTCTCGCTCGAGAAGGCGGAGATCACGGCGCTGAAGGACCTGGAAGGAGTCATTAAACCAGGCGCAGACGACGCTACAATTGTGAGGAAGATACAGGACGCTATTGTCATTTTTGAGAAAGTTACAGTAAAATTCATGTTGGGATCCTGCAGGTCAAGGCTGTGGACGAGTTTATGAGTGGTGAGTGGATTTAAATGTACTGAAATAGTAGAGAGGTAAACTAAATTAGTTGTCTAGATGCTGGACATTTGGTGGGGAGCGCTCTATTGAAGTTGGTGAAGAATGTCACGGAGCCGACGGTGCTCAAATACTGTTTGGCTCGGATGGAGGAATTGCTACCCGGTACGGAGATTGCTATTGACGGTTGGAGAGTTTGCTGGAGAAAAATAACCGAGTATTTTGTTGCTGGTTGATGGTAGATGGGCTTCGTCTGCACAAGAGAATGGTGTACTTTGTGCCAGAGGGGAGTACCGTGGATGCGGCACCGTTCTTGAGGATGATCCGCAATGACACGGGCTACATGCAATACGCCGCGAGCCATTTGCTTGCTCTGTTCCTTACGTATGTTTGTTGGTTGGATGTTGGTGTGAATTGAAGTTTTTTTTTTTACTGAATTGGGTATGTGGCGATGGTAGGATCCGTCCACGTCAAGAAGATGCTGAGACACTGGGTCAGTGGACGATTCAGTCACTGAAGGCGGGCGCTCTGCCGACGAATACGAATGACACGGCTCGCGCAAACGTTACACGAGCTGCTGTTTCGTCATTGATGGTACTGCTGCGCAACGAGAAGCTGCGCGTGGTTTTCGTCAAGCAAGGTGGCGTTCCTCCGTAAGTGCTACCATTTTGGGTTGGATTACAATGCCCGTGTGCTCACTATAAATTATTGCTGGTGTGATTCAGCGTGGTGGACTTGCTGGAGAACTCGCAGAACCGTGCACAACTTGCATACGAGGTGGGAAAATTATTTAATTGAAGAGCTTTGGTGTGGAGCACGAATTCGGACTTTGAGCGGAGTGCTAACCTTTTTGTTTCTGTTCTGCAGCTCACATTCATCCTGTGGACCTTGGCGTTTTGCGACGAGGCGATGGAGAAGTTTGTCGCTGCCAAGGCATTGGATGCTATCGTGCTCCAGGTGGCAGCAGCTCCTCGCGAGAAGGTCGTGCGTGTCGCTTTAGAGGCCCTCCAGGTGAGTGCTTTGCCGGGTATTGAAAGTAGAAATAATGAACTGCTCGAAAGAAAATCTTGTGTTGATCTTTGTTTTTATGGCGTTGTATCTGTAGAACCTGCTTGGCAAGCTCAGTGGCTTCTTTAACGAGCGAATGATTGACAGCGGGCTCTTGAAGACTCTGAACAACATGCGCGAGCGAAAGTGGGCGGATGAAGACATTGCGAAGGGCATTCAAGCTGTTCGTGACGTGCTCATTCGCGAATACAAGGAACTGAAGTGCGTTGGCTCAAGACTTGCATGGTTACTCTGTGCTTCTTTGCCATCACTGACTAAAGGTATTTTGTGATTACAGCACGATGGAGCGCTACGAAAAGGAACTTCGAACGGGCACGCTGAACTGGGGCTTGCTGCACACGGACAAATTTTGGAAGGACAACTTCATGACGTTCGAGAACAAGGAATTCGAGCTGATCCGGTAAGTGGTTACTCGCATTGCTGTCGCTCTTGCAAGAAAACTGATGTGGTTTGTGTTATTCACTGCCTTTTTCGTTCTGCAGTTTGCTGATCGACCTGTTGGAGTCCGATGACTCCAAGACGGTGGCCGTGGCTTTGTTTGATTTGGGTGAATTCGTGCGCTTCTACCCGAACGGCAAGCATATTGCGAAGAGACTTGGTGCGAAGAAGGTGGCGATGAAGCTCATGACGCATGAGAATGCAGAAGTGCAAAAGCAAGCTTTACAGTGCATCTCCAAGATGATGGTCAACAAGTGGGAATTTGTCAAGTAAGAGAGCCGCAGTGTGGTGCGCCGAGGGTACCGACAGCCCACCGTGTTTCACGGCGCAAATGATCGTAAGCGACGCATCAACACAGTTTTAACATTGGTTGCAACAGCTTTGTTAATGATGGTGCGTTGGGCTGTTAACCAGCACGATGCCCATAATGACATGCAGTGGTGCATATAACTAAAGAACAGCAAATGAGAGGCAAAGTTAGTAGTGTGTCTGCAGAAAGCGCTTCACTGCAAGTGTACTTGCAAATCGCTCGATGACATGGCACCGGCAGATTGCTCCTTTCCACCTTGCGCTTCAGCTCAGCGCAACGCAAATCATTTGAAACCAGTGTAACTTGCATTCCTCCTTAGCTTGGCATGGGCAACTGGTGCTCTCGGCTACGAGGGGGTTGTCAATGAACCTCTTTCGAACGGCGACTATTTCGTGTTGACCCACGAGCGCCACAGACCAACGATAGCTTCCGCTGCGCAAAAGACGCTGACCAGGGGTTCTGAATCACACGTAAAACCATTAGATCCAGACCAGCAAAATGTTGTCTGGAATACAACCATACCTGGCAGTAATCCCTTTTCGCGAGACCAGTGAATGCACGGTCCGATGTAGAAAAAGTTGCGAAGCTGGACGTAGTACAGCTCACGGCGCCTGCAACCACAACAAACACGACTTTAATCACTCGAGTCCATATCGTTCGCTGTGCTCCAACATCCTTACCGAGCTTGAATCGCCGCAATCTGAGTCGCACGCTACAAAACCAACAAGACTCTTCATCAGTCGCACATCCCACCAAAAGCTCCATCCACCAGCAACTTCACCTCTTCGTCCGAGAGTCCCTCCTGGGTCTGGATCTGCTTCTCCTTGGCTGTCAACGCTCGGATCCTGTACACCCGCGACCGTCAGTACCACCATCTCCCTTCCTTCAATCTCCACCACTAACCTCAACGCATTGGCGTACACATCCAGCAAAATGTAGACGCCCCAGGCCTGACACGACTGCCTCGAGAACTTCATGGCATCAATATTCAGCAGCTTGGGCGCTCTGTCACCACCCAACTCGTCCATCAGTCTCCACCTTCCTCTCTCCAATTGCAATGCAGTAACTCACACAAAGCCCACGTAGGAGATGTGCTCCAGGGGGTAGTACACGACCATGGACAGCGCCTGCAGACTCACGATACGGCGCACGTGGTCGTCATCGTCTCCGTAGCACCACGAGCCGTTTTTCCACGCCTCGAACGACTCGAAGCCGCCCGTGAAGCGGATGACGTAACGCGCCATGGAAATGTTGGACGCAATGGCGCGTAGCCCTTTGGACGTCTCCGTCTCGTGCTGCGTGGCCCGAGCCAGCAAATGCCCCGAAGCTCCGAGGCCATAGCCGATGGTCTTGTAGAACTTGTCGGCGCGGAACGTGGCGCTACTGAAGCGAGAGAATTTCTCTACGTTGAACAACGAAAGGTTCTTGTCACTCATGATGCGGTTGCAGACGATCGGCTAATGCGCAAGCGTCTTAAAGGAGCGTCTGGAGTTCTGAGGACGTGCCGCCTGCTTCAAGCTCCGCCGTTTGCGTATCAATTGTCAACGTCGATATGGGTGTATTGTATCGGTTTGTAGAGGGATGCACCGTAGACGTCGTATTAGGTGCGAGGACTGGCTCCTTTTACCAGCTGGCGAGGCGGAAACGGCTATCACACGCGTCGTGCGTAGCAGGTTTCGCTTAGGTACGATATGCAGCAGCGCATGCTAGCGTTGGAAGATGTTGTGACTCGGAATCACTGGCGCATTGTATGGTCGTTGGCCATCTGCCGAAACGTATCGGACCGGCTGGGAGGAAAAGACCTCGTGGGGGCAAAGGCGTCGGCGCGAGCGAGAAGAGCAGAGTTCCATCTCCGTTACAAAGCGATTTGCGTCCGTTGAAAGCTTCCTAAGGAGAAACAGCCAGCGACATACCACAGGACAGGCCTCAAACGCCACATAACGAGCTCTTCCGGCGGATCGAAACGCAGTTTGAGAGCATTTCTACGACCGTCAAAGTCAATTTGGTGGTGACCACTCTCCATTTCGCCACGTGAGACGCACGTAAATTACTAGAAAAATGTATCGAGAGGGATATCTCATCAAGTGTGGACGCAGTGCGTACGACCCACCGGTACATCTCCATCTTAGTGTGTTGTCAGTCTTTATACCAATGTGCTGACGTTCCTTGTTGTGGTTCCTTTAATGTCTGCAGCAATTGCTCTTTTGCGTGTTTGAAGACGGGGTGGTCAAGTTCTTTTCGGACAAGGGCGGCATGTATGTGGGGGAGCTGGAGATGGCCGGACACGTGACCAAAGTGCGCGTGGAGAAGATGGTGGCCGGCAAGTTCCCGCACCGCTTTACGGTCTCCGCAGCCGAGGTGGTGCGCGTGGAAGGCCGCCGCATGAAACTTGGTGATCCGCGCGTGACGGAATTCGCTGCTCCCACCAACGACCTCATGAAGGAGTGGGCCAACTCGCTGCACTTGTGGCGCCGCATGAACTGGAAGGAGAACGTCAAGTTCTTTGACGGATCGAGCGAACTCTCGCAGGCGGAGGAGTTTGAAACGCTGCAGCTGCAGATGCACACGCTCAAGACGGTTCGCGGCCGCTCCGTCTCGGGTCCCAAGTTCAGGAAACCGTTCGTCAACATCATGCACGGTCAGCCCTCGCCCACGATCAAGAAGCTGCGTCAGATGATCATGCACACGGGCTCCACAGCCTGCACCAGCACCGCATAGAGCGCGGGCGCTGAGCATTTATCGCGCGGCGCTTCTTCGCTGGAACTGAGCGCCGCCACGTTGTTTATTATGCATGTCTAGACCCATGCGACCGGCCGACAAATGGCCATCCAGCCCTGCGTCCATCGTCTCCTCGACTGAGCCTCATTTTTTGGTGTCAAGGTCAATTTTGTGTGTATCAATACAGAGCAGAAAGTATCAACTGCGCTCGCTGTTGTTGTCTTTATGTTTGAAGATGTCTGTTTGATCCACTCGCGTTGCTCCATCGAAATTAATCCGTGCTCCAAGCCGAAGCTATCTGAACTCGAGTTCATGAAGGTGAGCAATGTCAAAGGAAGCCAAGTTTTAGTTTACATTAAATGTGCAATAGGATAAATAAAAGCTATCGTTCTAGTCTACAGCCTTATCTTGCTCGCAGCAAGAGCCGCCTCCAAATGGGTCGACACTGCGTCGTGGATCAATACTGAGTCGACGCAGTCTGCGTTTCGTAACCACGGGTGTTGCAGCGCCTCGGTCACTGTAATTCGCTTGTCGGGCTCCACCAGCATCGCCGAAATGAGGTCCTGTGCGCCTGGCGACATGGCGTGAAGCACCTCATCGGGCTGCGTCTCCCAGAAATGTTCCAGGTCGCCGTCAAGCAGATCGTCGTACCATGCGTCTCCTCTGCGCGCTTCATTGAACGGCGGCAAGTCCGTGAGCAAAATAAACAGCACGACTCCAGCAGACCACACGTCCACGGGTGTACCTCGGTACAGTGCTCTCGAGTGGATCTCCGGCGCCATATAGAGCGCCGTCCCGCTCTCATCTCTTGAAACCACCTCCGCTGCATCTTCTCCCAGCGGAGCCAGCGCCGCGACGCCAAAGTCCGCCAGCTTGAGCTGGTAATTGGCATCCAGCAGCAAGTTCTCGGGCTTGACATCTCGATGCACGACGCCATTGGCATGACACGCCTCCAATGCACGCAGCAATTGGCACGCGTACACCTTCACCAACGGCTCCGGGAGGGCTCCTCCGGCCTCCAGCAGGTCGAACAGGTCTCCGTTGGGGGCGAACTCGGTCACCAACGCGACGTACTCGCAGTCGCGCTTGGTGCCGGACACGAGGCGCTCAATCTGCAGCACGTTCGGGTGCCGCACGCGGCTCATGGCGTTGCACTCGTGTACGATGGACGTCACCTGCTGCTCCAGTTGGCGGCCGTTGACGCTCTCGGACGTGAGCGCGTCGACCGTGAGCGCCGCCGGGAGCTTCACGGCCACGTCGCGCTGCAATCGGTCGTCGAAGGCCAAGAGCACGCGCCCGTGCAGGCCAGAGCCGAGCTCTTTGGTGATCGTGTAGGGCCCTTTGCGTAGCTGGTCGTCGGTGGGGAAGCGAAGCGGTCGAGGCGCCAGAGGCGACGGAGTGGTGGTTGCCACGCACGCCATCATGGTGGTGTGTTGTCTAGAGTGTCAATTTGGAAATGGCCATGGGCTCAGCTGCGCCAACGTGATGCATCATCAGGACAGTGACGGTCTCGACGAGGTGTATCGCACGAGATTCGCTTCCCGCTCTGTTCTTTGGAGAGTAATAGCGTATGGTATACATGACGATATTAGGTTTTAAGAGATGATGTAGGCGTGAATTGTTGATTGATAGGATCAGGTGTGGAAATATATTAGATTGTAGAAATTAAGTGCGACGGTACGCCTCGGCAGCGGGTACATTTCCACGCGCTCTGATCATGTCACGTCTAATTTACTGTGGGGTTTTCCCAAGCGAAAAATGCCTAGCGGCTGCCGACTAAAAATCAACCAACCATTCTGGCGATCGCACTTGGATACGCGCTGCATGGGCGTTCCAGTGCGCGAGCAAGCAAACGCGCCGGGTGTTCAATATGTAAATTGTACGCAGGTGCAGCGGCGCACTGGCTGCGTTGGGGATCGTACGAGTC
>KV744421.1:2159-44877 GCA_000468175.2 Phytophthora cryptogea
TCCCTCCTCGTGGTTACACTTTTGACGTGTTCTTTTGGCAAATTAACTTGTGGTGCGTTAGTGGGCATAGTCTTAACGAGTCCCAAACTGCCATCCAACTACCGAACTAGCGTTCATCAAACACGGTTCAGTCAAATTTACATAATCATTCGAGGCATGGAGTCAGCTTAGCAACTCACAGATTTTGTAGGAAACTATATGGGCCGACGACGATAAGTGTTGTCCATTGTGCCAGCGTCATATAGCAGTCTAAGCTCCAGTGTGTGTGTGTGTGTGTGCAAGACAGTAACCATAGCATAATAATTTGCTCTCTAGAACTCATTGTAAGTCCTTCCAGTCAACTTGTGGCTCTGTTTAAATCCCATCAAGCCCAGTGAATCAACAGATATTAATACTACTGTACCAGTTTACGCTTAACAGCCAAACATAAGAGACAAAGGATGTGTCCAAGAAGCAGATTTCTCCATAGCTCATCCAACGCTTTAGTGTCATGAATTATGCAACATTGTGGACGCTGCGGGGGGGGGGCTGGAAACGTCTGGAAGCGTGGAATGGAGGACACTAGAGCTCTGCCTTCAAGAACGAATCCTGGATGCCGCTGAGTGGCTGAAAAGGGAACTTTAACAAGCTGCGATTGGATAATATTATATTTCCACATTTCGCCCAATCGTTGCGACGGTCGCTATAACGGAGACTGAAACACCTTGGACGGCGGCCATGAGCGTGGCGCCGCCGCCGCTGGAGCTCGTGCTGCAGGGCTATCTGCACAAACAGGCGCGTGTGTTGCTGCTGGAGATGCTAAAGAAGCTGCTGACTGAGTGTGGATGCTGTGCGTGGAGCAGAGCAAGCACCTGAAGATCTGGCGCGTCCGCTACTTTATGCTCACCAAGGTAAGCGATTGAACGACCGACTGGCAATGAATTGCGAGTCACAGAGGCTGCTGTTTGTGTTCTACAGAGTGAAGTGACGTACTCGACCAAATCTGGACGCAAGCCTCGGTTGCTGCTATCTCTGGGAGATATTCAAGTGGTTTGTTTGTATGCCGTTTTGCAAGTCTGTAGGAAGGTTCTTGATGATTAACGTGCTGGTTCTTACAGATTGACGACCAGAATCTGGTTCGACACCCAGGAAACTTCGTCTTCGTGCTGCAGACGCCCACTAGGAAACTCTTTTTGAGCGCCACAACGGAGCAGGAAAGGCGTAGCTGGGTCTCTGAGCTACGTGCTCTGCTGCCTGGAGGTGATGAAGGAATCCAGAGGTCCATCTCGGACTCGACGATATTTGGACGCAACCCATCAAATGCAACGAAAAAGTCTTCAGCGGCGGCTTCGGTGCTGAATAACAGAGGCAAACCCCATAAGAAGGCGTCGAAGGAGCGTCGTGCGGAGAGACGGCGTCAGCAGCTCCCCAAGTTGAAGCGGACCTTCACTGAGACGTGGTTGGAAGAGGTATTTACACAGCCGAGCGGTGGCACTCGCGATGAGATACCTGTTCTAGATGCCTTGTGCTTCGCAGGTATCCCCAAAGAGCTGCGAGGTCGTGCTTGGGCGTGGATGCTTGGGAACACTTTGCAAGTTAACCAGGATTTGTTCAACATTTGCAAGGCTCGAGCTCAAGCTGTACTCATGGAAATGTCCTTGAAGCGTGACGTGGAGCATTCCGTGGTGGAGACACCAAGAAGATCTAGCAGCGCAAGTCCAATTCTTGAATCTCCCACAAGGAGTGTTTCCAGTGTGAGCAGTGCTTCATCAGCGTCGGACACCAACGTTGAAGAGAGCGAAGCAACCACAACGACCGATGGATCAGGAAATACTGAGCTTGTTATTGCTATGGAAACCTCACCAACTACAGAAACGTCGACACCTGGAATCTCGGACCGAAAAAGAGCACGACGGTCTTCTGCTGTTCTTCCTGCACAGAATATGTTACAGGATGCTGTGGGTATTGCCGAAATGCTTGTTGCACATGGGGAACGCAGCATCAAACTTGTGAATGTCGACATGCCGCGAACGTTCGGCCATCACCCACTGTTTCAGCCGGGTGCGGAGGGGACTGAGCGTACAACAGAAGTGCTGGAGGCCTATATTTGTTACCGACCAGACCTGGGATATGTGCAAGGCATGAGCTATCTAGCAGCTACACTGTGCTTTCATATGGACAGCTTTACTGCCTTCAAGGCGCTAGTGGCCCTCATGAGCTCGAGCTTGCTATTTGACATGTTCCGCCTGGAGGCGACACGAGTACGTGGTTGAGATGGTAAGAGCCCGGGGAATTGGATTCATGCTGACCGACTGCTTATTGTAATGTTTTTTCTTCAGACATTTCATTACATCGAGGTATACAACCAGATCCTCGAGTACGAATTACCAGCCCTGGCGGCGCATTTCCAGGAGCATGGTATTGACGCCCAGATGTATGCTGTGGACTGGTACGCTCTCCTATGATTTCGCTGCAGTCAAGAGCGTCGTCATACTGATTGGTTCGCTCATAACGTTTCGTACGATAGGGCTCTAACTTTGTTCACACGGAGTCTGCCGCTGGACCTGGCACTGCGGCTGTGGGACGTCTACGTTTTGCTGGGCACACCATTCTTCTTCCAGGCTAGCATGGGTGAGACTTCTGTCGAGTTGCATTCAGTGATACGCTTGCTGCATGACTGAGGCGTTCCGTGGTCTTCTGCAGGTCTATTGTCGCTCTTCCAGGACTCGTTGCTGGCAATGGAGGCGGAGGGCGTCATGCGACTGCTGCACGATTTCCCCAAAAACACGTCGTCGGAGCAGCTCTTCCAAGCCATTTCAACCGTGAGTCTTTCCTGCCAGGAGATCACGGAGCTGTTGGTCGGAGGACCGCTCTGGTCACCGGATGCTGCCCGCCAGGTGCCCGTCAAGTATCCCGACACGTACGAGTGACGTCAGCCAGACGACTCACTTCAACTTGCAAAAAGCGCTTCAAATCGGAAAGACCCTCAGTTTTGCTCTGCACAAGAGCTTTATTCATACACTTGATCTCCAAGTGCAAGTACACCTGCTGATGGTTGTCAACAATGGAGATGGCTACACTACAACCTACTTTATATCATATCCGTAGCCGTTATCCTGTCTTACTTCATGAAAAACACACAGCCAAACACTTTTCCTATTGCTCACTCACTAGCGGACCCCCTGGACTTGAGCATGGCGACCCGAGGCAAGCCGAGCGTCTTCGCGGCCTTCAATCAGCTGCGCGTGAGCGACGCCTTCGACTCGGACGACGGCAGCGCTGAGGAGCGGGAGCAGGAACGCAAGGAGAAGCAGAAGCAGAAGAAAAAGTCGCGCTCCAAGAAGAAAAACAGGTCAAAAGGCCTTGTAGTAGCTCTGTTTTAGTTGATATAATTGCACTGACAGTTTGTATGGGCAACTGCCAATTGCAGCGACTCGGCGCAGCTCAAGGACCTGGCGTTCGTGTCCGTGTCGAAGCCCAAGAAGAGCAAAAACAAGAAGAACAAGACGGCGCAACCTTCGTCTCCTGCTGCTGCGTCGCCTGTGGAGGACGTGGACGATCACGTTAACGAGGAGAAGGAAGCGGAGAGTGTAGAGCCCAAACGCACACTAGCAGAGCTGATGAAGGCGACACCGACGCAGAAGGTAGGACTAGAGACGCAGGATCTGGACAGACCCACGAGATGGTGGCTCCAAGATCGCAGGAGATCTGTTGGTGGAGCTGACGGTTGCTGTCGTTTGGTTTCTGAGTGCAGACAGCTGTGGTGACGAATGGAGTTGAAGCAAAGCCACAGACAACACCCCAGCACCAGAAGAAGGTGGGTGTGGTGACTCGAGTTGGTGGTAGATTGTGGGATCTGACGAGTTGTGGTTGGCGCTTCTTCAGGCTCCTTCGAAGGTGCAGCAACCTCAGGCTCAGCAGAAACAGCAGCAGCAGCAGAGCGTGGCCGCTCCGTCAGCACCTGTGGCCGCTCCGTCTGCACCAGCTAGTGGACCTCAGTCGTCGTCGGAGACGGAGCTGGGCGCCGTGTACTCGCCGGCTCATATTACGATCACGCGCGTGGACGGTCAGATGAAGCGCACGGTGGCGGTGACGGAGGTGATGGACCAGCTCCTTCGGTACACGCAGCAGAACTCGCAGCTCCTCATGGTGCAGGAGCAACTCGGGGTACGTGGGCCAATCATTGACGCGAAAGCGGAGGGTTTAACCGCTTGCTGACGCCGTACGACGTGTGTATGTTGTGCGCGGGATCTTCATGCAGCACGCGAACCGCAGTCTGCAGGACCAATTGCAGCGCAGTGCCGGTACGTGCTTTCCTTTATTTCGCTGGTGTCGCTGCATGGAGCGCAGCGGCGTGGCTGACGAGCGGTTTGGCTGATTGACGCGTGTGACGTTGTGCTGCATGGTCTCTACGCTTGGTGGGACCAACAGAGATTATCAACGGTCTTCAGAACGAGGTGACCATGTTCCGACAGATGTGTCTGAACTTGCAGGCGGAGGTGAGTGTGGATCGCTTTGTTGCCTCGAAGGCGATTGCATTGGATCACTCCGATGCCGCCCTGTTGCGCCCCAGTTGAAGGCAACCATGTGGCTCACTCGTTTTTTGCGATGCTGTCCATCTGCGTAGGTGTCGCTGCTCCGCTCCAGTGCCGGCCCAGATGCCGGAGGCAATCACCCCCGCGCGCCGCCTGGCATGTCCTGAGCGCCGCCTTGACTATAGCAACTGAAGCTACCTTTACTACGGTGCGAGGAGAAGTTGGAGACCACCATCGTAACGCCCGTCCTCGCAATAGAATCCCGTTAGCTGGTGTCGTGTTTGCTGTCTCCTGTTGCTCTGAGCGGGTCGGTTTCCGAGGCCGCTCCGCGTCTCACGTCGCAGTCCAGATGTGCGTTTCCATGGCTGCGCTTCGGTTGACACACCACGATCTCGGAAGTGAGCTAACTGGGCTGATGCACAAGGAATGGCAATTGAGCGACTAGCGGCTTCTGGCTCTGGCAAATTCATGCAGCACACTCCGCCTTGACAGAAACGACCGACACGTTGGATTTGTAGTGGACTAATGGCAGCCAGTGGAACCAGGTAGAGTTGGGATAGCACACGCAGGGATTGTCTATGCTTGCAAGTCTGCTGGCGCCACCAAAAACTACAGTTCGACTGACCGGCTGGTAGGGTGTCTTTCGGTCTGCTCTTGCCACAATGCGTACGTCTGGGCTCATTTGAGTTTTCCACATCTCGACCGCGAACGTCGCTCCGTCCGCGTTATCCTCCGATCGGATCATGGTGGGGACCATGCACCGCCTCAAGAACAAACTGCGCGGCAGTCGCCTACACAAGAAGGACGCCAACTGGGCGCTGGACGAGGACTCGCTGCGCCTCAAACAGACGCAGGACGACGCTGTGCGCTTTGACCGCAGCACGACACTCGCTGACACTGTCAACGTGACGGACGACGTAGAGGAAATGTTCTACGGCCGCAACACGGGCCGCTCTACAGTCTCCGACATGCCGCTGTACCGCACGACGGAGCAGATCCGCGGCAACCAAATGACGCTCTCGGCGCTGCACGAAGACGTCGAGACGCCGTCGGCCGCCAGCAACGCCAGCAGTAGCTTCTCGCAGTTCTCGGCCACGACGCCCAGCAACTACGCGGCCTCCACGCCCGGCAACTTCAGCACCACATTGCACGGCTTCTCCACGACCCACAGCACAGCAGACACGTCACGCGCCATCAGCGGAGACTTTGAGCTTGAACGCCTTCGCAACGAGGTGCTCGAGGTCAAGGAAGAGGTCAAAGCCATCAGAAGAGAAGTCATGAACGAGCTGCACGTGACACGCTACGACGTGCTCAAGGAACTGACGCTGCTCAAGGGCGCCATCGCCCAGCTAGCGGCGTCCCAGCAGCACAGTCCGTCGCCCTCCGTGTCGTCCACTGAGAGCTCCTCGTCCGATCCGCTGTCAACAGATGAACGCGCCGCTCTCACGCGTCAAACGTCCACCAAGACGTCCCCCGCCACAAGAGACCGACTCGCAGCGTCCCGAGCCAACGTCCACCGCACGCCTCCCCCGGCCGCGCGTGCCAGTGTGAGACTCACGCAGTTGGCTCCCGTGGCCGACAACGCGCTGTCGAAGCCGCTGAGTGCCCAGCAGATCAACGAGATGTTCCCGCTCATTGACTTCACGTCGGAGCTGGCCGCGCACGCCCGTGGCCTCACGCCAGGATCACGCACTTGGGCGCTCACCCGCGTCGAGGAGTGGCTGGACGCAAGATTCAACGTGGGAAACGATACCCTTCTGGCTGTCGTCGGTGAAGGAGGAACCGGCAAGAGTGCTTTCTGTGGCACGGTGGCCCAGCAGTTCCGTGGCAATCTGCTGGCTGCACACTGCTGCCAATTCGACCGCAAGAGCAAGAGCAGTCCGCGCAACGTGCTGCTGTCGATGGTGCATCAGCTTGTCGACAACCTACCAATGTTCAAGAACCAGCTTGCCAGACTTAATCTGAAGTACGTGCTTGAGGAGTCCGACCCGTTCGTGCTCGCTCGCAAGGTGCTTGTGGACCCGTTAAATTCTATGGAGGAGCCGATGCACGCGACTTTCATGCTGGTGGATGGAATTGATCAATGCGCGGCTGGATCGCACGGCCGCAATGAATTGCTAGAGTTCTTTGCACAGATCGTCCCGCAGCTTCCGTCGTGGGTTGGCTTGATGGTATCGTCAAAGCCGTCGTCCAAGCTGGCGAAGCGCCTTCCTGTTTCCTCGGTGCTTGACTTTAGTTCTAAGAACGGAGCTTTTGTGGCTGACGTGTCCTCGCTTGTGGAAGATATTGCCCGCAACTTCAGCGATAACGATGCAATTGAAGCCAAGAAGGTGCTGAAGGAGAAGAGCGGGGGCAACTTTGCGTACTTGGACTTTACGAAGCAGGCCTTGTCGCATCCAGGCATGGCGGCTGCAAGCAAGGAAGGTGCTGTTCCGCTCGCAGTTTTGCACGAGTTGCCGGAGACACTGTACGATATCTATGCTGAGATTTTTGAGGACAAGTTCGGCCAGGGCCGTGCTCGCGTTTGGGGCAAGGCGAAACCTCTTTTGCAGCTCATTGTAGGAGCAGCGGCTGGCCCGTACTCATTGGTGACGGAGGAGCAGGCGAAGGAGCACTTCAACCTCACGACTGAGGACCTGCGTATGTTGCGTCGATCGTTTGTGGACCTGGTGGCTGTACGACACGGTGCGTACCGCATCGAGAGCTCTGCTCTGTGCAGTTGGTTGAGCGACCCATCTCGTTCTGAAGAGCAGTTCTACTTCGACATTGATGAAGCTCTTCAGGCTCTCCGTAAAATGCGCCGCAATGGCTCAAGCGGCAATTCACACTCGGGCTCTTCGGATGACAGCCCGTCAACCTCACGACACGGCCACACTTCTTCCCATGCGAGCAGCCGAGTGACGACAAGCAAGTCACATCAACGATCACACACAAAGCACGAGCCGCGAGGCAACGCAGAGTACAAACCTGTTGGTATTCTCAAACGCGGCAAGTTGTAAAGCAATTGAGTAGGGCACACTGGACAGTGACAAAATAAGTATTGATGTTGTTATCATCCTACAAACTCGTTGTTCATTGTTCACTATCGTCGAAGCCGTCGCATCTTACCAAGTCTGTCTCCTTTGCCACCACCGGTGGACGCTCGGACAGCAGAAAGCACTTGCGCGAAGTTGCCGCTCCTTGCTGAGACGGGTCGAGATGGCGACGTTGCCATCTCGATAGTCGCGCCTGCTTCACGGCCGATCACTTCCAGAGCAGTACGCAGAAACGCCAGAGCACCTTCAGCAGTCTCACCAACACTCAAAATGCCGAAGACTCCGGCCGTGAGACTGTCGGCGAGCAGGAAAAGCGTGCCCAATGTGCGCTCCACGTCGAAACACACGCCATGTAGCCGACAAGCGTGGAAAAATGCCGTGTACTGCATCGTCGTCACATGCGGATGGAACACGTACGAACACACCACAAAGCAGCGAGGAGCTCCAGCAAGAGCCGATTTTGTCAAAGACGCTTCTCGTAGTAGCAGATCAGCAGCACCACCACTAGCATTTCGCACTTGATTGACATTTCCCAGCGAGTTCGAAGCCGCTACTCGATACACGCCTGAATTTGCATCGACCACACCCCGAGCCAGAAGTTGAAAGCAGGCGAAGCTAGCAGCCGAGTCCGTGAGGAACGGGTGCACCGCTAACGCCCACAGTCGCGGCGAACCACCACTCTTTTCATCCTGAAACACGACAAAGTCCAAACTCACGTAGCCCCAGACATTCGTCTCCACCAGCAACTTCCCTGCTGCATCGCACGCACCCTACATCAAACATGAACATGAGCCACCAAACGAAAAATGATAGCGAGAAGGAAGACGGAGACGCACCTTCACAGCCTCGTGCGGTGCTGCAGTCTGTGGAAATGTGAAGGCAACAGTCTTGCGGTTCAGCCCGCCACCACCGCTCGCTAAGACGTTCTGCGTTGAAGTGATGTGCACAGTGCCATCCGGATCGACAAACAAGTTGGCTCGCACGTAAGCAGGCTCCACAAACGAAGTTGTCGACTCTGGTGTGGCAACAATACCTGCTGGAGGAACTGCTTCGATGACACACCCAAAATGGCCGATAGCTTCTGAGAAGTGTCGCCATGAAGGGAAGATTTCAGTGTGCATGGGCGTCGCAAGTCGACCTAGCGTACCTGGGCGCTCCAGCTCTGCCAGCACAAGCTTAGCTGCTGCATCACGAGGTCCTGGTTGTCTCCAGTACTCCGGAGTCCGCTTTTCGCGCCGAAGCTCTCGCATCGCTTGCATGCCTGACAGGTCAACCACAGCTTCACCAACACCAAGAGGATCGTAGTCTAGCTTGAGCAGCCATCTTGGTTGCTCCATATGCGCGACAGCGAGTTTTGCCAGCGCACCAAAAAGCTCATGCTCGTCGTAGAGCTCATAGGTTCCAGTGGGAACGTTCACATCGGCACGTATCAGCAACCTCTTGCCACCAGAGCGAGTGAGGAGCGGCAGGGCTTGAGCTGGTGGCGCACCCAGGATCGGCAGGCCCAGCGCAATCGCGAGGCGTTGGTCTTCAGCACCAGGCAACCCCATCACGAGGTACGCCTCTTTGCCAGAAGTGTAATGGCGAATGCGTCGCAGGCAGTGAGGCGAGTAGAGAAGCAGTGACGACAACGAGAAGTGATCTGGGAAGCGCACGGATTGCTCGGGGAAGACGAGCTTCACACGAGCTCGACTATCGGCAAGGCCGCCAAGCTGAAGCAGCTTAATGAAATACTGCGAGACATCAGCAGTCAGTTCGAACGGAGACACGTATACGAGCAGATCAATGTGCGAATCCAGTGCTGCAGCACATATCCGCGTAAGTTGGAGGTTCTGCTGGACAGCGAAATTCTCCGCGCTGAGGCGCGAGTGTTCATCAAGCGATAACGAGGGCACGTGCACGACCACACGTCGACGTCCAGCAATTTGAGACCATTGCGTTTTCAGGTCATGCATCCGTGCTTCCCACTTCTCAAGTTGCTCTCGACGAACCTCTCGCAATCGAGTTTTCAAAGCTGCGTGGCAGCAAGAAGCGCGCCAAGCAAGTTGAATTTTTGTTGCACTGATGTCGTTGGCACGCGACCGGATGTACCACCGGCGAATCAACCACATACGCACACAAGCTTGGATTGTTGTGGCTGCACGGCGCTTGCGATCTCTGCCTTTGTATCGCTGACCTGGACGACGGAGTGCCGACATGACCTGTTCTTCGTTCACAATGCAAGATAGCAGTTCGCGCTTGGAAAATCGAGGTTGTCCTGTGGCTGCGAGTGACAACAACCGCTGGCCATCAACGTAAGCTAGCGGCACAAAATACTGCGTGAGTAGAGTCTCCAGTGCCCGCAAAGCTTCCTCAACACTTCCCCATAACTCCTGTGCAACTCTGCGGAACGACACGAATTCAGGGGTATCTCTCATTGTACGCCCCTTGTGGATCAAGAACTGATGCAAGCTGTAAGCATCCAGCAGCTCGTTGTATCCACGGATCTTGTCGACATTCGCTCCCAGCTCCTCCATTTCAGCCTCTTCGTCCTTGTCATTTCCTGCATCGTTTTGGTCCTCGTCGGAGGGTTCGTCATCCATTTGGTCACTGAAGCGTTCTCTATTGTCATCGTAGTCGTCGTTCTGGTTTGTGAAGGCTGCAACTGCAGCTGAGACTAGCGAGTGCTGACGCGCTGATCGGCCATTTTTGTCAGTACCAGCAGATCCTGGGAAGGACATGGTAACCTTGCTAGGACCTTGGACTGCCGAACGCAGTCGAGTACTTTGCCTCCTGGTGGTATTATCCCGAGTAGCTTCTGGCGCAGGTGGTGGAGGAGTTGGTGGTGCGCGGAGATCAAACTTGAGTGCTGCAAGATTATAACCGGTCGACTGTGTAAATGGCGTAGCCCGAACCGATCGCTCGGACCGATCGTAGATCCGAGTCGCACTCTGCTTCATAACCCCTGAGCCCTCTTTTGTGCCACTAGGCCCAGCAAATGCAGGCGTTAGATCTGCGTAAGCAGGTAGAAACCCACGCGTGACCAGGTTCAAAACACCATGTTTGGCATCCTCCTCGCGCAGTTCAGGTGTTGGTGCAGTAGGGTCGACTTTGTTGACACTCGGCAGAAGGCGGCAGTGCTGAGTTGTTTTCTTGCGCATGAGTCGACCTGATTGAATCCCAAGGTGTCGTTGCCACTGCTGCGGTGATGGCATCAGCGACTGCCGAACCTCAATACTGCTGTTGCGGAATTGCTAGAGTATGGTCAAAGAAAGCCTCGTTCAGTCCAACCTTGATGTCCATCCACCACAGATTAACTAAACCACTCACCTCTCGAAAGAACTCCATGGGGATCGAGCTGGAGTCCATGCGCCTTGTTTGCCGCTGTTTGTAAGCTCCCTCGTATCCGCTCCGATGTCTTGTCGATGGAGGTGCTGCAATCGTGACAGCGGGAAGTAGTGTGCCGCTTTGACTCTGATTGTTTTGGGTACTGCTGCTGCTGTTTACCATGCCGTTGAGTACAAGCTCCGCTTTAGCGCGCAGCTCCACCTCAGTTTGTTGTAGTATGGCGTTGAAAGCCTGGACCTCAGCTGTGGTCACCACTGCACTGTGCCGCATTGGCGACGCGTTGGCCTCTACGGCCGCCGCAGCGGCCGTCATCTGCTCCCGCATGGCACGTAGCTGTTCCTGCGTTTGCAGCAGCAGTCGCCCCACATCTTCGACATGGTGTTGTTGTTGAACCTTCTCCATCTTGAAAGCTAGTGTCGGAAGCTTGCTGACCTGCAAAAAGAGACTCGGTGGCTCCAATTATACCGCTCGTTGAGATGCTACACGTTGATGACACGCTGTCCTTCATCTGCTTGACCAGTATTAATAGGGAGATTGGACTCTCGCATCACAAGGCTCACCTTCTGACCTTGTCAGTGTCGACACTTACGCCTTCAGTGTGCTGCACCATGAACATTTTGCGGGTGCCTGAGCTCGGAGCCACTACTTCCGGTGACAAGGCACGACCCACGTCGTGCGAGGGCTACGTTACCAAGCGAGGTCATTTCCGCAAGTCTTGGCGCGTACGATTCCTTGTTCTCGATGGATCAAATCTGCAGGTCTCGTACTTCGAAAGCCGCGCAGCGTGCCATCCTCCTTCTGGTGACCCGAGCGCACCCAAAGGTAGCTTCTACCTGTCGAGCATCGAAACGCACGAGTACGTCGTAGGCGTGATGGGGGCTGCTGAGAAACCATTCGGCTTTAAGATGGTCGGCCATGCCCCAAAAAAGGGGTACATGGAGCTGGATGTGTTCGTGGAGACGCTAGGCGATCGCAACAAGTGGCTCGAAGTCGCTCGCAACGCGCTTAGCGCTAAACGGCAGCTGACGCGCCAGGCCATTGACCAGAGCGTGAGCCCGAACAAGAAGAACCTCTTTGGCTTCGGCGTCTCGTTGTCACCACAGCCGTTGATGACACCGCAGAAGCAAATGCAGACGCTGACCCAGAGCAAGGATGAGCTTCTTTCAGGGGCGCTACGCGACATCGAAGCTGCCAAACTTGTTGGGCGTGAGGCTTGCAATGAGATCGTCGTTCAGGGCGAGAAGCTGGACGCAATTGAACAAGACCTGAGCGCAATTGACCGCGATCTGGATTTCGGCGACAAGCTGCTGCGTCGACTCAAGAGCCCCACCTTGCACCTCTTTTCGGACGACTCGCGACCTAAATCCACTGCGTCCAAAGGAAATTCACCTCAGCGCGCTCAACAGTCAAGCGGCAGCCCTTCGCGCCTGCCGCCCACCATGGATATCGACACGGGTGTCAGCGACTTGGAACGCCTCGCACAGGCATTAGGTGAGCTGGAGGTGCAGGCGGAGCTGCTAAACGGCGAGGCTGATCGCAGCACGCAGCAGATACAACGCATCGAGCACCAGCTCTCGAACGTCACTGCTCGCGTAGAGAAACAGACCAAACAGGCTTCCGCGACGCTGCGTGCCGGTCCAAGACTCTTCTGATAAAAGACCTGCAACAACAAAAAGAGCAACCCCAAAGCAGCATAGCTCTCGTAGCTATCGCATCTTTAGTCAGCACCAATTGCACGCTCTCCATATACAGTCCACAGCTCCAGTCCTTCATTGTGTTCCCTTAGAAAATGGGGCGTGGGGGGCCACTTTTGCGGTCCATGAAGTACTGTCGACGCAGCAGCTGATGGTGGCGCTTGAGCCCCGCCTCGATGTCCTGCGTCTTGTAGCGAGCTCCTTCTTCTCCCGTGGCCTCCAGTTCCTGGGCGTTGACGCGCTGCCCATTGCGGTAGATGTAGCGCTGCACACCCTTGTCTTAAGCAGTCATATACAGGATAAGAAATGTCAGTGGACAGGATAGCGCTACCAAGCGATCACAAATGCACTCACTGGACTCGGCGCGCGGCGTGACGATCTTCAAGTAGCCGAGCGACGACTGCGCGCGTTGGATGAGTGCCGAGACCCTAGCAGTGGCAGCGACAGCAATGATTAGCAATGGTTCGTGTTAAACTGTCTAGGACAGGATAAGCCCAAGACACCTACTCCTTAGGGTCCGTCAGGTCTTCGTGGCTGCGGAACTCGCGGCGGATCTGGGCGAGCGACTGCTGCCGCTTGGGCTCCGGCAGACTCTGCGCCAGACGCAGCAGCTTCTTGTACAGTGGGCGCAACTCTCGTGCAGCCTCCGCCATGTCGTCAGTCTTGTGCCTTCTCCTCTTGATGTGCGGCGCAGATTGCCTGGTAAAAAAAAGTAAGCGTCCGTCGTATATGTGGTCAGACGACCTGTCAAATCACATCTGACCGTATTTGCGTACCAAGCCAAAAACGAGGTCACTATGAGCGTGTTTGTTGGAAGTATCGTACGTACGTAGGTACTTCCCAGTCATACACGATACATGTATTCGGTTGAGCGCTTTGGGACGACCTCGACAAGTTGTCGGACAACCCCCACACAAATGTGTCATAATCGAGCAGCCTCTCTTTTCGTAGCTCCTAGTCGTATTGTGGCAGTGGCTGCTGGGAACGAGGGCCCGTTCACATCTACACGACTGTGATAAATTCATGCGTCGCACAGTCGCGATGGAGGAGTCAGGGCTATTAGCCCTTTAAAACTTAGCCAGACGTGTACTGTAGGTCCGTTCTGTACATGCAACTGTCCGAGAAGTGCTTCCATGGGCGCAGTTCATGTTGTAGGTGTGCAGCCTCTTTGACTTATTCGATTGGGGGGATAAACCTTTAACGATTCATGAAAAGGCAACAGACCATTTTGCGGATAGCAATTTTAATGCCAATCTTCCGAGCAAGGCGTGCAGTTTGAACTCGATCAAAAGCCAGCAAAAGCAAATCCCAAAATGCGAGCACCTTACCTCCGACATAAAACGTAGATCGGCTTCTGTCCGAACATGAGGCTGGACCCCTTCATTTCGCCATTGTCTCCGATTAGCGTACCATACTTTGTTGGTCGACAGTAGTGGCGCGCATTCTTTGGCGAGGAACGATGAACTTCCGTGCAGTCTTCGTCGCTACGATGGCTTCACTCGCTGTAGCGCAGGCCCAAGTTATCGGCCACGACCAGGTTCGGCCGTTCCCGCAGCCAGACCCCGTCACGGTTTCCGAGAAAGTGGCAGTCAAATTCAAGCCACAGCTCAAGATTGACGACGGATGCCACCCATACCCCGCAGTCCAAAAGGACGGAGCCATTAGCGGCGGTCTCAAGTGGAGCGGCCCTCAGGATGGAGAGTGCACAGGCTCCACGTTGGGTTCTCAGGTATACGCGCGATCGACATGGGTCAACGATGTCTGGGCCATCATGTACGCTTGGTACTTCCCGAAAGGCCGAGCGGCAACACCCCCGCCGCTTATCCTCCGGCTTTTTGGTCACCGCCACAACTGGGAGTATACTGTTGTTTGGATTGATAACCCCGCCCTCGAGAACGCTACGGTTCTGGGTGTGTCCATGTCTGCAAGTCTCGGGTATTCAAAGGAGACCCCTCCAGACGCAGACTATGTGGACGGGAGCAGCGTAAAGGTTGAATACTACTACAACCACATCATGGGCAACACCGCCCTGCAGCTCACGGAAGACGCCGGCGAGTTCCAGGACCTCATTCAATGGGACCAGCTTTCGAGTCTGGCGCGGCACTCCCTGAATTACACGGACTGGGACGAAACGTTGTTCAACTTGGCGGGGCTGCAAATGCCGCTGAAGGACGGCGTGTTTGAGGACCTGCTCGACAAGACGTGGCCGTTCTAGAGCGTGCCGGGGACAGGCATGATTATTTCCTCCGCGCGCTGGACTGACACGGAGCTAACGTAAATACAGAATTGGTGTACCAGTGCGTGTTGGTGCGATGAAAACGAAGCGTTCGAGTCACTTCTTCTCTAAAATTGAGTACGCTCGGCCATCACAGAGCAACCTTCAGGAAGGTGCAAACTACCGAAAGCTTTCAACACTTTTACAAGACAGACGTGGCAAACTGGAAGGCCATGGTCACCACCATGGCATGGTGACCGCCATGATGTTTGAAGTCAAGTCCATGAAACCATATGCATTAATCAGCCTCGGCTCCTTTCATGAAGAACTGATCCAAATGTCTGAGAAAAGATTGATCGCGTCGAGCCGGAGAGCAAATCCCATAATACACAGGTGACCAGCACAGAGGGCTTCATGTCTGGGAGCTGGGAACGCTACGGAGTCAACATTTCCTCATTTTCTTCGTCGAACGCACACCCCAGCAACCGCTGCGCCGTCGAAGACTCTCGACCAGTGCCATGAATATCCGAGTGTTCTTCACAGCTATAGCGGCTTCATTGTTTGCTGCAGCCCAGGCGCAGGCCGACAGCATCCCACACGACCAGGTCCAACCATTTGCGCAGCCAGATCCCGTCACGGTCTCTGAAAAAGCGGCAGTCAAGTTCAAACCCCAGCTCAAAATCTCTGATGGATGTCACCCGTACTCTGCTGTCCAAGCGAACGGTTCCATCAGCGGTGGTCTCAAGTGGACTTTAGTGGGTCAAAGTGGAGAGTGCGAAGGCTCGCAGTTGGGTTCGCAGATCTACGCTCGATCTACCTGGTACCGCGATATCTGGGCGATCATGTACACTTGGTACTTTCCAAAGGGTCGTGAAGCTACTGGAGGAACTGGCATCGGACACCGCCACAACTGGGAGTTTGCCGTTGTTTGGATCGACAATCCTGCTCTCGACAACTCGACCATCAAGGGCGTATCCATGTCGGCCTCACTCGGCTACAGCAAGCGATCTCCTCCCAAATCGAAGTATGTGGATGGCACCAGCTTGAAGGTCGACTATTACTATAGCATCGTTCTTGGCAACACAGCGCTGGCACTCACTGAGGACGAAGGCGAAACCCAAGATCTCATCACGTGGGAGCAACTCCCCGAGGTGGCTCAAAATGCCTTGAACAATACCGACTGGGACACAACACTGTGGAATTTGGGCGACGTACAGATGCCTATGAAGGATGGCGTCTTCGAAAAGAAGCTCAAGAAGGCATGGCCGTTTTAATGGCGATAAATAATGACCCGTGCCCCGCAGTCTTCCTGCACATCTGAACAACTGCCTTCACTACTATCCGAACCATTTCGACTACAGTATTAACAACGTTAAGCGCCCAAGACCACTTCGTCCTATGCGTCGCTGTTCATACTACGTAGTAGAACAATGCAATCCAGAAGAAGCGGCCACGGCTACCAGCCTCGACTGTATGAAAGGGTTGCTGCATCTACGGAGTTGTCACAAGTAGCGACTAAAACTACCGGTCGCAATCCTGTGCTGTTAGAGCGTAAGGACACCGCTGATTGGTGGGGAAGTTGAAGTGCAATCGCCCAATTTCATTGGCTTTCACTTTCTACCAATGAAAACGCTTTATTATGATACATGGCCGCAGTGGGGACCAAGCGCAAGAAGATGGCGTCGGGAGTCAAGTGCGTCCGCCTGCTGCCTGCTTGTTCCTCCCTTCAACACTAACCCTCTCCCTTGTACACATGCGCAGCCTGCCGGAGACGCTACGGGCCACGTCGGCCGCGTCCGTGGCCACTTTCCACCTCGCCGGATGGAGGACGTGTCCTTCGTTCATCAAAGCTGGAGAAGTGGCGGCGGCCATGCAGATGCTCTACTCGGATCGCGTGGCCTTTGAGACGCACCCGTTTGAGGACCGCGCGGCCTTCAAGGAGTGGCTCAGTGAGTCCAAAGAGGACGTTGCAGAGAGTTTTGGAGCCGAGTCCAAGGCCACGACGCACGTGACGTCGCCTTTTGTGTGGAGCTCCAACCCCACGACGTTTGTAGGCGGGTGCGACGATCTCCTAGCCTACTTCCGGTCCGGAGTTGCTGTGGGGAAACCTCAGGGCGTGGCCCCGAGTGAGAAGCAGGAGGAATCCTCTGCGGAGGCTGAAAGTGCTGCTACTCCCGCTTCTACAGTGGCGGAGACTGCCTCAGAGACTTTGTTGGAGGATGCTGAGGATGAAACGGACTACGACTACGACCTGGTGGTGATCGGTGGTGGATCGGGAGGCTTGGCCTGCTCGAAAGAGGCCGCCAAGTTCGGAAAGAAGGTCTGCGTGCTGGACTACGTCAAGCCTTCGCCGCAGGGCACGTCCTGGGGTCTTGGTGGCACGTGCGTAAACGTCGGCTGCATCCCAAAGAAGCTGATGCATCAGAGTGCTCTGATCGGCGAGGTGATGCACCATGACAGCGCGAATTTTGGCTGGACCCTCCCATCTGAAGGAAGCGCTCCGACGTTTAACTGGAAGCAATTGGTGTCCAGTGTGGATGGATACATTAAGAGCATCAACTTCAAGTACAAGGTGGAGCTGCGAAGCAAGTACGTCAAGTACGAGAACTTCTTGGGATCATTCGTGGACCCGCACACGTTGGAGTTGTGGCATCCCCGGAAGGGCACGAAGCAGATTACGACGCGAGATGTGGTCATCGCTGTGGGTGGTCGGCCGAAGGAGCTGTCATGCCCAGGTGGGGAGCACGCAATCTCAAGCGACGACATTTTCTGGATGAAGAAGAAAGAGCCTGGCAAGACACTGGTTGTTGGTGCTTCTTACGTCGCGCTGGAGTGTGCTGGCTTCTTGAAGGGCATGGACTACGATGTGAAGGTGATGGTCCGCTCCATTCTACTCCGTGGTTTTGACCAGGACATGGCCGACAAAATTGGAGAGTACATGGAGGTGCAGTCGGGAATCGAGTTCATTCGCAAGGCGGTGCCTCAGTCCATCACGAAGCTTGAGAACGACCAGCTGCTGGTGAAGTGGACGAACGAAGATGGCGAAAGCTGTGAGGAGACGTTTGACACAGTGTTGAACGCTACTGGCCGCGACCCGGATGTTGCCAAGCTCGCTCTGGACAAGGCTGGCGTGAAGCTGAACGAGAAGACGGGTCGCATTTGGGTGAAGAACGAGCAGACCTCGACACCAAACATTTATGCGATCGGTGATGTCATTGATGCGCCAGAGCTCACGCCCGTGGCCATTCAGGCGGGTCGTTTGCTTTCGCGTCGTCTGTACAACAACTCGACGGTGCAGATGGACTATGACAAGGTATGCACAGCCGTGTTCACCCCCATCGAGTATGGGTGCTGCGGTCTGTCTGAGGAGGACAGCAAGGACAAGTTTGGCGAGGATAACGTGGAAGTATACCACACGAACTTTGTGCCGCTGGAGTGGTCGCTGTCGGAGTCACGCACGTCTGCCGAGTCATGCTACGTGAAAGTGATCTGCGATAAAACTCGCGATAAGTTTGTTGTGGGCTTCCACTACCTGGGGCCCAATGCCGGTGAGGTGACGCAGGCCATGGGGTTGGCGATGAAGCTGGGCTTCACGTACGACCAGATGGTGGACACGGTCGGTATTCACCCGACCACGGCGGAGTCCTTCACGACCCTGGAGGTGACGAAGAGCAGTGGTGGGGCGACCACTGGCGGGGGTTGCTGAGGTTAAGCTCCCCCCAACTTTCCTCCAACGCCTTCTAGTTGCTGACCATGCTTCGCGTGCAAGGCCTGTAGGCAGAGCCATTGTGAGGCGCTAGAAGGGTGGGAAGGAGGGGGAGAGGAAGCAACTGACGGAGGCCAGGTAGCCGAACTCTCCTTGTCAGCACTGCTGATTGAGGTGGAGCTAGGCCAACTTGTTGCGAGACTCGCGCGGAGTAAAGACGCTCTTTCCAGAAATCCCTAGCAGGAGGGGAAATCGAGCTGAGAATCGGCGCAACGGAGTTTCCCACGTCATGAGTCGCTGCTTCCTCTAACAATGCAAATATCTGCATGACACCAAGAGAGAAGAGAGAGCGAGACCAGTTGTAGCTTGGCTAAGTGAAGTCTCAGCTAATCCACGATCTCGATCAATGCTTCAGCCAATTATTCGCGTCTAGCCGCTACCATCTGCCTGCATTTTCCCCTTGTCGGTCTCTTCCGACACTTCTACACTTGTCCACCATGAGCACCCTCACGTCTCCTCTGCTTGTACTTCTGGCGCTGCTGCTGCCGGCGTCGGTCGCGGGCCAGCGGCGCCTGGACGCCGGACTGGGCGAGGGCCAAATCGTGCTGCAGCCGCCGCCCTTCTTCATTGTGGACGGCCTGGACTTCCAGGGCATGGCCCTCGCCTATCTGCAGGAGCAGGGCGTGAACACGAGCATCGAGGCCCAGAGCTGGATGCAGCAGCACGGCTACGCGTCACTGCGCGCCATGCTGGACGACGAGTCGCTGTACCACGTGACGGAGGAGGCCATCTTCGAGTGCGGCCTCACGAGCCCCAAGACGGAGACGCAGCTCATCCCGACCAACGCGTCGTTCCAGACGTCGGGCTACACGCTGGACGGCCCGTGCGAGATCTGGCTGGACGACACCAAGGCGGCGGCGGGCCGCAATTGCCACACGCAGTTCCCGCACGGCCAGCACCAGGTCGACTACAGCGCGTGCGGAGACGCGTGCACGCTCCGGTGGTACTGGCTAGGGATCAAGTACGTCGAGGGCGTGTACTCGTGGCAGGTCTACAAGAACTGCATCGCGCTGGGCAAAGAGGCCACGGCATGAGGCCGTCTGGAGGACGTAGACGCTTTGGCGTTGCATGATGAAATAGCACCACGATTGAGACTTGTAGCTAACTGTTCTTGCCATGCATGCATTGTGCTGGAAACGTTGTTAGGAAACTCAACCACCTCCGCTGTTGAAATGGAGTCGACCACCGCTTGATGGCCATCTTTTTGGTGCGATCGCGTGCTGCCGACCGACACGAACCCACTGCAAGGCAACCGATGACCTCACGTGCGAAGTGCAGGGCGAGAATTCCGTACAGCTTCAAGACGCATTTACAATAGTGAGAGACGCAGCTCCGCACCAACGCAGCAACAATCAGCAGGTTTCGCTGTCCGACGACGTTGAAGCGACTCCGGCCAGCGATCGCTTCGAGTCTCGCAATCGTGAGAAGATTCCACAGCACCCAGCAGAAACCCACGTAGTGTAGCATTGCGTGACGTCCGAAGCCTCTACACCGAGAATCCAGGCAGGCTTGGGCGATTTGCCTGCATCACACGACTATCGGAACGCAGGATGACCGCGTAGAGGAGTGATGTGTCTGTGCAGTTCTCATCCGCCGGCTGGCGGTCACCTGTATCATCGATAGACTCTCTCGATACCACCAGACCAGCCCGAGGTCATGCCTCCTCGCAGTGCGGCCACCGCTCGAGCTGCAAAAACTTCGCCACCTTCCTGTTCACTTTCCATTCCTCTGCGTCTCCAACATCCCTCGCTCCGCTATGGCTCCTTCCTTGTTTTCATCGCTCTCGGTGGCTGCTGTACTCTCCAGTGCCGCGTTACTCGCCCCCACAGCCGACGCGCACCAGGTTGTGCTGCTGCCGGCCCCGACGTACACCACCGACAGCAAGGACACCAAGTACGCGCCGTTGGCCTTCCTCGAGAACCAGGGCTATGAGACGGTCGAGGACTTTAACGCGTGGCGTCGTGGCAAGGGCTACAAGACGCTCCGAGCTTTCATGGACGGCGCCAAGTACACCGTCACGGACGGAGCCGACTATTACTGCGGCTTCACGGACGCCAAGGCCGCACCGCAGGCCATCCCGTCCGGCAAAGCCATGCGCTCGACGGGCTACACACACGACGGTCCGTGTGAAGTTTGGCTCGACACCAAGCGCGTGCTCGCCCACGACAACTGCCACGAGGCCATCAGTGGCAAGGACTACACCATCGACTACAGCTCGTGCACGGGCACCTGTACACTCCACTGGTACTGGCTCGGCGTGCGCTTCCTCAAGAACGCGTACTCGTGGCAGGTATACAAGGCCTGTGTGCCGCTTTCGGCCTCGGCTCGGCGTCTTGAAAGTGCGGCCAACGAGTCCGCTGTCATTGACTTTTAAGATCAAAGTTCATGTTCGAGCACTTTAGTATGTATGTAGATGTTTGAAGTCGCAGCGACCATCGCTTAATCCCATTTTCCTGTTTGCTTTGCTTGAGAACGGTTGGATTTGTTGAGGTTATTCGGGACAAGATGGTTCCGACGATGCAGGTGGTGACTTGGATGTAAAAGTTTGACACGCAGTTTTCCGTCAGTCTGTCCGACGCTGAGTTCGGTCTGAGGTTTTGATCATTAGACCTTTTTTTGTTGACGAAAGTTTGCTTTACGACAAGAATTACAATTGTTCGATGCAACCTCTTCGAGTATGGACAAAAAAAAACTAGTAAGGTGTATTACGGTTTACTCTCGACAACAAATTGCCTCGTGCTAGGACTCGTTGTTCCTAGACTCGTGATACCTCTTGCCAAAACTTACAAGTCAAGGACAGCGGACTCGTTGGCAAGACGTCGAGCTGAAGCCGAAAGCGGTACACACGCCTTGTATACCTGCCACGAGTACGCGTTCTTGAGATAGCGGACACCCATCCAGAACCAGTAAAGTGTGCAGGTGGAACTGCATGAACTGTAGTCAATAGTGTAGTCCTTGCCGCTGATGGACTCGTGGCAGTTGTCGTACTGCATGACCGTCGTGTCGTCCAGCCATGCTTCACACGGGCCGTCGTGCGTGTAGCCCGTCGAGCGCATGGCGTTCCCGTCCGGAATGGCCTGCACGTCTCCGTTGATATTGGTGAACCCGCAGGTGAAGTCGGCACCGTCGCTTACAGTGTACGAGGCTTTGTCATTGAACGCTCGCAACGAGTCGTAGCCGTTCTCCTCACGCCACGCCGTAAAGTCTTCCTGAGTGGAGAAGCCCTGGTCTTCCAGGAAGGCCAAAGGGGCGTACTTGGGGGCTTTGTCATCGGTGGTGTACGTCGGAGCTGGCAAAAGCACAACCTGATGGGCACTCGCAAGTAGAGCAGTGCTGGAGAGTAGAGCTGCAACCGAGACGGAGAAAACGAAGGGAGGAGCCATGATGGAACGAGTTGGTGGTTTCTGGTTGCGTTGGTCGTGGTAAAAGTGGGAATGAGCTAACTAGTCCGGCGTGCAGAGCTCTTTCTAAGCGGCTCGCTTCGTATCCTGCGTTGCAAATTAATACCAAAGCAAGACTCATGCCATCGCCGGAAAAGGCTTGGCGATTGCGGTCTTCGGCTTTCAGATAGGGTGAGATAACTACATTGCCATCACGAATGCTGCCAGCGGTTCCCGACGACGTTCGGTCTTTGCAGACGAAGACGACGACCGGCGTAGCTCACGGATTCTGGTGAGCGCTTCGGAGTCTTTTACGGAGCACCTCCAACATATTAGGCCTCGACTCCTTTACGAAAACCAGCAGAGACTTGTTCGCTAATCAACTCGTTTCGCTAATGCTACAATCTAGAATTGCCTGACCAAAGTTGGGCGACGCTGTGAATCCCAATGGATTGGAGTCTCCAAGTTGGAGGTGACAACTTGGTCCTATGAAATGGTGCGCACGGCAAGCAAGCAAACAAGAGGTTTCGATAGTGTTTGGATTGGGTATCGCGGGCTGCATCTACAACAGATTGCTAGCGCAGTTATGTTTGATAATGGTACGCGAATCTATGAACTGGTTAGAACAAGTGAAAATGCACCAAAGTTTGCCTGCTGCTAGTCCTCATCAAGCCACCCGCGGACCTTGCGCCATAGTTGCTGTTTCTCACGCTCAAGTTCATGCTGGTGCTTGGCTTCACACGTCACTTTTCGCCATTGAGCACAGATACGGCGAAGTTTCTTCTCTTGCAGTTCGGTTGCCACCTCAACAGCCAGTTTGCGTTCATAAGCGCGTTCGTCCATTAGACGCTTGTACCAATGCGACCATGACGACTGAAGCGAATTCCAATGGTTTTGACGTCGCACCGCGAGCGCGCGAGCTTCTGTCGCTCGATGAAAACGCACCAAACCGCGAAATGCACGCCCCTGAAGGACACGCGAATGGTGTCGTGCAGCCTCTTGTAGCTGTTCCCGTTCCCGTCGTCGATGAACCTTACGACAAATTTGTACAAATTCCAGCCATCGACCCCAGTGCGAATACACTACTCGCAACTCGTGCCACCGACACGCGTTGCGTTCAACTCGTTTGTTGAGCAAGTGGTTCTTTCGCCATGGTAACAAGGCGTAGTAGAAAAGTAGGCGCTGTCGGTTGTGCTTGTTTGCTTTGTATCTCTGGGTGATCATATAGTCACGTCGCTCCTGTTTCTCTCTCTCCGCAGAAGCCTTGGCTAGTTTTCTTTCACGTATGCGAGTCTTTTCTTCCAAACGTTGTTGGAGAAATAAAGCCTCACGAGCTGCGCGCTGCTCTTCCTGCTCTTCTCGTTTCTGTCGTTCTAGCTCTTCGTATCTCTGCTTTAACTGTTCACGACGTGCCTTTCTTTCGACTGCACGCTGCTCCATCGCCTCGTAAACTTTGTCGATACGCTTCACTGTTCGAGTCAAAGTAGATTCCAAAAGCTGCGGTGGAGAGGGTAACTGAGGCGAAGTATCAACTGGGGTCTCTTTTTCACTTGTTGTTGATGGCTCTGCGAAGCATTGGCGCTCCGTTGATCTTGACCAAGCCCGTCTTCGTTGATGAAGATTAGCCGAAGCCATAGTTTTAAATGCAAAACTCCGTGACGAGACTTCATCTGCGTTTGATGGACAACGTTCCTCTACACCGTTTTCAAAATCATTTTCACTTTGGGATTGAGCAGTGGATGTCGTTTGGCTTTCTTCCGCAGCTACTTTCTGTCGTAGTAACCTTTCCATAAGGCGTTCACTTTGCGCTTTACGCCTCTCGGTGAGGCGTTCAACTGCACGTCGCTGCTTTTGATGTGAAACAAAACTTGTCCATGCGTAGAACCACTTGGGTAGAAATCTCGAGCGATGAAAGTTTGCTGCTTGTTCATTGAGTTTCTGTTGTTGACGTAATTTCAAGCGCGCGTGTTCAGCCGCCCTTGCGTGCCTTTGTCGGTTTGTATCTCGCTTCCAGTGCGTGAACAGGTTCTTCAAAATTCTCCAGTTGAATTCAGCAACCATTCTGGTCTGTAGTTCTCGTTTACCTTCGACGTACTGGTGCCAGCTTTCAAAATTCACGCTCAAATACTGTAAACGGCTCCTTCGCTTTTGAAGTCGTTCTTCGAGTGCAGCAGCTTGTTGGTTTTCAGAGGTGAGGCGCTCAATTTGTTCTTGTATCCGTCGTTGAGCCTCGGCCTCGTCCTTGTTGTTGTCACTGTTAGCTTCGTCCAGCCTTCGCTTTTCTAGTGCCTGATCATCTGCAACCTTCATCTTGCGAACTTCCCACGTTTGTTGCAGACGTTGCTGTCGACGCTCCATCGGTAGTTGTTGGGGTGGGGCTAGTCGAGGACGAAGCTTCTTACTTGAAACTCTAGAAGTAGGTGCCCGCTGCGTCTCTCTATCATTCAAAACCTGTCGTCGTGGTTGGTCTGCCGTTCTTGAACTCCGCTGGTTGTCACTCACACTCCGTGCCAATGGAATGTGAGACTCCCTCTCCATTGTTGTACCTCCACGTGTTGCAGATCTTCGGCTCGTACTAGTGCCTGATGATGGTGTTGTTGAACGCGGATTCGTTGCATATTTTGCCTCGACTTGGTGTTTTGGTCGTTGCTGGTGTCGTAAAGAATCTGCCTGAGTCTCGATCTGTAGACGAGCTCGGATAACCTCTTTCACTTCAGCTGCTACATCTGCGTGATCGAATTCGTGTTGTTCAGGTGCATCGCCGCTTTCAGAGCTTCTGGTTCGCGTTCGTAAGCGTAGTTCAGGCTCCATAGCAAACGCATTGCGTCGGCCGAGCAGCGCTTCCACACAGTCTCGATTTGATTCCTCCTCATCTTTTGGCTTTGCATCGAGCGCACGAAGTAGTTGCTCCGATATGGAAGGCGACCGAGGTTGGTCATCCTGGTCAGAACGGATGTTTGCTTCGGATGTCGAACTCGGTTGCAATCGAGAACTCGACTTCTTGCCAAAGCGTAATTGCCATGCTGATAGTTGTGCTGGTGGTGAGTTGGTGTTTGGAGCACCATATTCCTCGCGCATCTTGAAACTTCGTACACGGCTGCAAGTTTGGAAATGCTAATACCCAACACTCTCCGCAGAATCTCTAAAAGTGGTAGAGCATCATCGCAACAACCCAATAAAGTGTTTGATGCGAAGTTGGTTTGATAAAAATATGGGGTCAATACATTTGCGAGATCGCAGACACTAGCAATTCACTTTGGTGTGCTTCATGCTGCAGCTTCACGACACCACTCCACCATGTTCCACAAGGAAAATTTAATCCAATTCATGGCTGGCTCTGGTTTCTACAGTATTATCCAAATGATTTTGCTTGTCGTGTTGGGAGCGTTGCTTGTGGAAAACGAGCACTATCATGAACTGCTGGGTTTAACCATTCGCGATGTTGGTGGGGGCCTCATTTTCACGGGAGTCTTCTACTTGTTCGCCGCCATACTTGGATTCGCGACTGCAAGGACAAAAAACAAGTGCCTACTTCTCGTACAGGTGATGTTATTGGTGCTGCTACTATTCTTTCAGACTGTCATGGGAGGTGTGGCACTTGCAGCGAGCAGGGCCCCCAGTCTCGCTTTGAGTTACGACGCACAGGTTTTATGCCTAACAGTGGGGAAATATGAAGCTCTGAGTGTCAAGGACAAACAAACGTGTCAGCATTTTTTCAGAAGCGACGAATTTGCCGGTGCCGTGCTGGTTTGGCAGGCCTACTACGTCAAAAGTGCTGTTGGAAGTGGTGACGCGAGCTCCTACCGTGCGATGGTACTTGGGATTCAACGCGACAATTTCTGTTGCGGATACGGACTACCCATTCATTGTACGAGCGATTCGAGTTCGTTTCCAAGTTCTCGTCCAGATGCGGTAGTACCGATATGGCAAGATCAGCGCCAAGCTTGTTCTAGTAGCAAGGGCTTGTATTTGCCCACCACCGAGTGTCAAGGCGCATGTCCCTTTGCACTTCCTAGCGGAACATGCGGCAAGAACCCAGTGACTGCAGTATCACGTGGCTGTGCTGCATTCGTATCAAAACAACTGAGCTCTCAAGTTGAAGCTATCGGTGCAATCGCACTAGCATTCGCAGCGTT
This sequence comes from Phytophthora cryptogea, assembly GCA_000468175.2. Classification (NCBI taxonomy): domain Eukaryota; phylum Oomycota; class Peronosporomycetes; order Peronosporales; family Peronosporaceae; genus Phytophthora; species Phytophthora cryptogea. Next base: position 28,227 of record KV744421.1, read on the forward strand.
CCCGGTGAGTTGCCAATTGAATTTATTGACTCTTTCGTACTGACAACTATCAATTCATACGGGCTGTAGATCATCTTTATCATTGGCTCTGTGTGCCTCTGCTTCAAACGGCGAGATCAAGATGTACGGCCAATGATCGAGTTCGCAAGCAAAGTTAAAATCCACGCAGAAATGTAAGCCTGCGTTTGTTAAATTGTAGTTGTGCTTAAGTGTCGTTCCAGACCGAAGACAAATGTAAATGGCATCACTTATCACATCAGCCGCAGAGAGTAGTGACGACGATGCAATTACTTTATATTTTACGCGTTGTCGTCTTCAGTCGACTCCCAGGCCTCGCGGACTTGTCCATTGAGGATACTGGAGGTTTTACCCATGGTTGCGATCGCAGCTCGCTCGCTTTCGAGGAATTTGTAGCGAAGCAACTCGGTCGATCTCCGAGCTGCAGCGGCAGCAGTCTCGCGAGATCGGGTAAACCGCTCTTCATCAATTGCCTGGTAGATGATGTAACATGCCCCACATACAGCTACCATCTCATACTCATGTGGTAACCACTGGGCATCCGCAAACTCCACTTGATCAGTGTAGAAAACGTTTCCAAGAAGCGTTAAAGGAAGTGTGAGAACTGACAACAGCGCCAAAAACACTTACGAGCTTTGGGGTCAAACGCGCTCGAGTTCGGGTTCCATAGCGTATTTTGAAGCATGAAAATCCGTCGCTCGAGCAACTTCATGACAGCAGGACATTGGCCACCGGACTTACCACGTCGAGCCCAGGATGATGTCGGTGTTAAACCGGAGTCTTCGACAGTACGAAGAGTAGCCTCGGCCTCCGCGCCAAAACGCTCAAGAAAAGCAGATTCGTTTTCGCTGAGTGAAATCGACTGAAGCAGGTGTACAAATGCATGGTGAGCTTTCGTCTTGAAGGTGACGAAACGTAGAATAGGCAAACATACCTTTCTTGTGATTTGGCGCAGTTCCGTTTGCTTTCGCGTCGGCCGAAATCGACTCAATCTGGGAGCGTTAATTGCATCGACGCAGTGGCAAAACGCGTGACCCGAACATTTGCTGCTGTCGTCCACTGCAATAGAAGACTACACGTACGAATAGTTGATGAGATTGCTGCTTTGTAAAGTGGAAAAAGATCGCGCGTACTGTTCGTCGGCGGGCTTTTCGAATCTGTTTAGGATCGCTGATGTTGCTGCGTAAGACTGTCGAGGAGATTTCTTTCTTCTGAACGAGGTCAGAAAAAAAGACGATGCCACTGACACGCACAAGTACCAGTCGGTGCATATCCGTGATCTGGAAATCAGCAGTCAACAAGCGAACTCGGTCACGAAAAGCTGCTTCAACTTCGTGAACTAGTTTGCGAAGTTCCTCTTTGAAGATGCCTTCGAGTTGGTGGCTTTGGGCTGTGGCGGGTGCGCTATTAGGTCGCCTTATTCGACCCCGACCTGAGACCTCGTTGCTTGTTGCTGTTGCATGAGATGGTAAAAGTTCATACAAACCTCCATTCTCGAGGTGCAAGACGCGTGTACAAGAAGAAGTTGCGGCGATGTTGTACTTGGCAACGAACGTTCCTCTCGCATTTGTTGGTTGTCGGGTCAGAGGTAAAAGTGGTTGAAGCAAGACACTAGCCACTGCCAAGTCCGACGGTGGTTGACTCAGCACAAAACTAATTTCTCCATCTCGTAGCAGCGTGTTCACAAGTTGACCGGATTCCTCGTGCACAAGACGAGCACGCAGTCTCTGTCGAGATTGATCACTTAATAGTGTCGCCTTGGCACATTGCTGGCGAATGGCCACAGAATTCAGTTTGGAACTACTCTTTCTTTTCACCTCCTACGCATGCAGTACGTAAGATAACTTTCAGTCAAAAGGAAAACAAGTTTTAGTATCATAATCGCACGCACCCCCGTGGAAGCTGAAGTAAAGTACCAATCTGCTGGAGAACCATTCACGAACAAAATGGTATCTGCAATGTCAAGCTTGGTCCTGTTACGCAAATGACATGATTCAAATTGTAAGACAAACTACCCACATGTAAAGTGTTCAACACAGCTCAGCCGTCTTACTTTCGTTCCCACAATCGCCGATACAATCTACACAGTAAAGTTAGAAGCTGAAAGAATTCGATCAGCTTTGCACTGTTCACGCACAATTCACTCACTCTGTCCACCGCTGTTTTTGAATGACGGTGCTTTGAGCCACTTGCTCCACGAGATCCACCCCACGAAGGTCACTGGTTGATTGGTTTGGGATTGATATCGAAGGTTGATAGTTCACTGGTACAGATAATTCAATATTTTGCTGAGCTCTTGAACGTTGCTGATCTCCCATTCTAGCCCGAGATCTGACGTTCATGTTTGCTTGGAATTCAGATGAGAAAATGCTTTAAAACTTGGCGATACGAGCTACAACAGAGGACAGACATGACCAAGCAGCGGATAATTTTGCACATGTGCAAGCTATTTTCAATTGCTTTGCCAAGTCCTGGGCCATAACGCATTTGTGCCTAAACGAACGAGCTGCAAACGACCATGACGTTTTACTTGCTGAGCGAAGGACTCACGTACATGACATGACTTGTTTGACTGGTTCCTTTCGTGATCATTGTTTCTTACGATTGTGCTGTCGATGCAGGTGTGTGGGCATTTTTTCGGGGGCGTACGAGTCACTTAAAGTGCTCTCTCGAGTGGAAAAGGGCGTGGACACGGACACTCTCGCTTCCGTTCTCGAGTTCTGGTTTGTTTTAACATGTTTACTACTTCATTTTCTACTGCTGTCAAATGAACTTACACCCTTCACCTCAGGATTGTCTTGGCTGCCGCTGCTATCTTTCAGCAATACTTGGAGTTCTTCATCTCGTGGTAACGTACTGCAACACTCTTTCTAGTAAAATGTACAACTCACGTTGCACGATTTGATTTGTGTGGCAGGTTTCCCTTTTACTACCTTTTCAAGTGCGTCTTGCTAGGCCTTCTGCTGACACCAAGCAAGCAGGTACGGGCAGTATCTTCAACTTCTCATATGGGTTCAACTAACTTACAATGTCTTCTCTTGCAGTTCCCACATCTGCTGTTTGAGGGGTTCATCCGACCCGCGGTCGTCGTAGTCAAGCGAGAGCTAGACACTCACATTCTGCCTATTGTCGAGTCGCTCGTCCTCAAGTGCGTTTGTGTCAGTATATTTCATGTCGTGGGGAGAAAACTGACCCTGTTTGCTGTTGTTGATACCCAGACATGGCCACTGGTTTAACAAAAGACTCCTGGAGCGATCCCTTCAACTCGCTTCGGAAACGGAGCTGCTTGAACTCGAGCAGAATCTGCAGGTCAAACTCACTCAAGTTCGGGTACGTCTTGCACTTGCACTTGCATTGGTGCATTTGTGGAAGACGACTAACCAATTTGCTGCTACCAGAATGAAATTCGTGAAAGACAGGGTGCCAACAAAGCCTACAAGCAGCTCCAAGACTAAACAGCTTTCGATTCTTTTCTAGTTCTACAACAAACACAACAGTGACTAACTAATGGATTAGTTGGCACCTCGAGTGAACTTTCATTATTTTTATTGTTATCTGGTTCATCGCAGGCACTACACAATTGCATGCACCGAAGCTGGAGCCGAGTTGCTCATTTTCAAGGCGCCAGAAGCAAGTGCGAAAGCAATAGGACCTTGGAGTTGTGAAGACCCATACGATGGCACAGTTGTGCTGTTGATGGCGGCTGGGTATTCAGCAGGGGCACGAGGGGCACATACTCCAACAAGAACAACAACGCACGCGTTGATGCAGGCTATCGATCCCGCAATAATGCCGAAGACGTGGCCAATCATGCCTAGATCCATCAAACCGATGAACAGCAGATAGGTAGCCATGCCTCGGTAGCCGTACAGGAATCCAAAGTTTGGACGAAGTATGTTGTCCGTCACGCTCAAATGACACTCGAAGCAGGCCAACAGCAGAGCAAAAACTATAGCGTAGACTGCGATAAGGAACTCCGTCACGTTGAGTGCAAAAATGCCAACCAGGCTGTTCACACCCGCTGCAAACTGCAAGCACGCCGTGAGCAAATTCAGCACCCGAACAGTGCGAACCAGTTTTGTAACTCGTTCCACACGCAGCCGCAGCATTCGTTGCGCCGTGATCAGGATGGTCATGATGTTGTTTTAGGTGAAGTGCTGCAGCAAGCAGAACGAAGCCTAAGACATATGAATAAGTTCGAGGCACTACAAAGCTACATACCTGTCACTTGTCCGTCGCTAGAATGCAAATGGCTCGAGCGCCGTCCGCAGTATCAGAACCTGTTCCAAATTGAGTCACTCAAAAACGAGGCCAGCCATTTCCAAGCGCACGAAACGATCACAGCAATTGAGAGGCAACGCACTTTTGCTATTGGGAGGTTACACGTCGCGACAAAGGACTCCGCCCGCCAACTTCAACTCATTGGTTGTCGTGAAATCCATACCAGTCCAAGGTTTCATCAATACACCCTTGACTCGAATAGATGCAGCCGCAGAAAGCATAACTGCCCATCAGCATTTTCGCACTTCACTCGCCTAGTGGTAGAATTCGAACGTGGTGTCTGCGCGCTTAATGGCGTTCTTGTAGCCCTTGTCGAAGTCCTTGGGCAGTACCACATACCGGTTCTTTCGGACCGCCTGCAGACCAGCCTCCTGGCAAATGGACGCAATATCAGCCGAGCTGATCTTCTCGGGGCGGTTCACGTAGTCCTCCAGATCCACTTCGTCTCCGAGGTTCATGTTGGCAGTACAGGCCTGGTAAATCAGACGCTTCTGTCGTCGGTCGGGCAGCGGGAACTCGATCTTCCGGTCCAATCGACCAGGACGCAGCAGTGCCGGGTCCAATGTGTCTGCTCGGTTGGTCGCCATGATGACCTTGACGTTGGTGGCTTGGTCGAAGCCGTCCATCTGGTTGAGCAGCTCCAGCAGAATACGCTGCACCTCACGATCTGCTCCTGTCTGGGCGTCAAACCGCTTGGTGGCAATGGCGTCCACCTCGTCAATAAAAACAATAGCAGGCGAGTTCTCCTTGGCCAGTCGGAAGACGTCGCGCACCATGCGCGGGCCTTCTCCCAGATACTTTTGCACGAACTCGGAGCCCACGACGCTAATGAAGGCGGCGGTGGTGGCGTTGGCCACGGCCTTGGCCAGCATCGTCTTGCCTGTGCCTGGTGGGCCGTACATGAGCACGCCCCGTGGAGGGTCCACTCCGATCTGCTTGTACAGGTCGAAGTGGGTGAGTGGCAACTCGACGGCTTCACGAACTTCCTGTTTCTGGATGTCCATGCCGCCAATATCCGAGTACGAGACGTCCGGCCGCTCCGACATTTGCATCATCTGGATACTCGAGTCCGACTCGGGGGGCAGCACGTCCACGACGGCGTGGGAATGACGATGCAGCGCCACGGAAGAGTTGGGTTTCAGTCGTTCCCTGTCCAAAGTGCTGAGGATGCGAACGTAGTAATTGGAGCCGGCGGTGGAGCCCACGATGCCGTAGTTGGCGTCCACCATCTCTAGGAATTGACCAATCACAAGCGGCACCGACTGGATGCGCTTCACTTCCTCTTTGGCTCGGATGAGTTCCCTCTTGAGGTTCTTCATCTCGTCTTTGATGTAGCCTTCCTGGATGTCCAGGAACTCCAGATGGCGCTGCAGAGACTTGTACTTGGCATACAGATCCGTCTTCTTCTCAATCGTCACGGGCACCAGCGGCTCGTCGTCCGCAGGGACGGGCGTCAGGCCGATCTCCTCCATCCTCAAGTCCTCACTTTGAACTTTAGGATCTTTTAAGGGAGGGGAGGGGGATGTGGTGCACATGAATACGGAGTGATCATTGCAGCACATGCTAGTGGCGCGGTCATTGCAGCACATGCTAGTGGTGCGATCATTGCAGCACATGTTGCCGTTTGGTTGAGGCCTGATCTGTGCTGCTTGGTTGCAAATTGCAACTTGCAATTGCCGAGACCTGCACTTTGCAGCGTGATGCGCCGGGAGAAGATCCCTACCGTCCCGCACTCGGATTCACTGCTCGGATACACTGCGGGAAGGCGGTCTAGTCTGCAATTGCAATGAGCTGCACCTGAACCTGCACCCCCGCCGTCTCCACCAAAATCGAGCATGCATTGTCAACTGGTTACGTGTTGCCAAGTCTATTTGGCTGCCACTATAATGATCGTATTCGTACACTAGACCTTCGGTCGCCGGCTGTCGTCTACACTTGCACCATGAGCTTGAGCACGAAGGCGATCGACACGATGAGCGCCGTCACCACGAGCGACATGACCTGCGTCTGCCAGGAGAAAGTGACTCGGTACGTCATGACCGTCCTGGGGTCGGACGAGCTCTCGGCCTCCTCCTGATTCGAGGTGTTGTGCTCGCGACGCGACCCGAAAGGAGGCGCCGTTGAGGACGCCAAGGACGAGTGATGTCGGCGCAGACCGCGACTGCTGGTCGGCCGCGTCTGCAGACTACGCCGCTCGTACCGGTCGTGGTCTCCGATGGCGGCGGGGCTCGTGTTGGAGCGCAGGAACTCGGGCGTGGAGCGGCGGCGGTTGATGTCCGAGATGTTCTGCACGTTAGCGTCCACGCAGTCGTCGCAAGTGCGCACGCTCTTCTTCTGGAAGAGAATGCGCTTGGTGGAGCAGGCGCCGCACACGATCTCGCCGCAGAGGCGGCAGTGGTGTTTGCCCGCCCACAGGCGGAAGCCGCGGCGGCAGTTGGAGCAGCTCGAGCGAGAGGACTTGGGCACCCAGTGCGAGCGGTGGCACAGCGCCGCGGCCTCCATGCCCATGGCCTGCGCCGACATGCGGCGGAAGAGGTTCCCAGGCGCCACGCGCGTGGTGCGGACGGAGGGCGACGGCGGGTAGTTCTCGGTGGCGATCGCCATCATCGATCCACCGACGGCCTGGAGCTCGAGCGGAGTGAGTGCGGCGGACCGACCTGATTGGAGAGTGAGTGCGCCGTAAGTCTCAACAGACGACGAGCTGCTGCACGTTGGTGTGGAATTGCAGACTGACACTCGGCGCCACAGCTGGCGAGGGCAGAGGCAAGCGCCGGCGGATCCGCGTGAAAAAAGGTTTGGCTTAACGGAGACGTAACGGGCAGAGCCGCGGCCCGCAGATACACGGCGCTGATTCCAGGCTCCGCTTCCGCGGCGTCGCAGCGAGGCAGGAAGCGAGCGGCACGCACGCGGTGCAGCGCATGCGGCCAGCGCCTCGAGGCTCGAGCGGCGACGAGAAGAGCGCCACCGCCCAAGTCTCACGCTGGGGATTACGCCACCAGGTTACTCACAGTCAAATCAGCGGTGGAAACGGGGCTGTATATGTATGGCGAGGAACTCGGTGCTCTGCAGGGATGACGCCCGTGCCGGTTCCATGTCGGCACTTTCACACCGCCAGCTTGGCGCAAGCAATTGGAACTCAAGAGGACGGTGAGGGATTGGCATCACCACCGAGAGCTGGCCCGTTGTCACCGCAGACCTTCTCACACAATAACCGCAGCAGCCACAATAGCAGCAGCAGCAAAGCCTCGTTACGGTACTGTACCACAACTCGCGGCGAAATTCAAACAAGTCAAACTTGCCGCGCATGTGACAAACGCAAAGATACATGAGTGGAACGCGTCCTTTGGACCGTCGTTACAAAATGGCTACACTACAACTGCCACCGGGACCCGACTCATCTCGATGGGGACCACGGACCTGCTGGCGCCGACATACACCTCGGGCTGCTGCTGCTGGCGTGTCCGTTCCCAGCCGCAGACGGCGTTACGCTAGAGGGATCCGTCTGCGGCTCTGCCGCTTCGGCTTCGCGCTCGACAGACGCAGCGGCAGACGGACCGCCGGTCGAAGATACATGTAACTCGCGCTTCGTATCCGTGTGCGGGACGACATTGCGCACCACGACGTTAATCGCTGCAGGGCTGTTCTCCTTCTCCTCTTCGCTGCAGCTGCCGGTACTCTCGCTTGCGCTTGTGCTGCCCAATAGCTTCTTCTCGCAGCTCGGCAAATCCTCTGCGGCCTTTGGCTTGCCGACCGCGGTCGGGAGCGGTGGTGCCGCTGCTGCCCCCGGCTCGAACACGTCGTCGAGCACGCCCATCAGCGCCGAGCGCGCCACCTGCAGCGACTCGATATACTGTCGCAGCTCGTCGAAGATCGGCTGGATCTCGTCGTCGTGCACCTTCTGGTTCGAGATCCACACCAACCCGGTCTGAGTCATGCGCGCAAAGCACGCCAACGACCGGTGCACGTACTGCCGGTAGTACGAGATCATGCGGCGCGCGCGCGGCGGCCGAGGCTCTTGCGCCACCACGGCGTACTCGGCGTTGTGGTTCAGGTGCGTGAACGGGATCGGATGCAGCGCCTCGCAGCAAAAGTCAAAGCGCTCGATCAGCGCCTTCTCCACCATCTCCCGCTCAAACAGGTCGCTGATCTTCAGGAAGATTGGGCAGTTCAGCGGGTGAAGGTCTAGGTTGCTTGAGATGCCGTTCTCCGTCACCTTCTGCAGCTCCAAGCCCAGCTGCTTTGCGCGTCGACTAATTCCAGTGATGAAGTCGTCGACAAGGGAGCTTCGACACACGAGCCATTGGATCTCCACGTGATAGCACTGCGTCGGCAACACTTCCGTGTCAACCTTCGCGATGACCCAGTTCTGACTAGTAACTGCATCGTTGGTGTGCAGCAACATCTTGACACTCCTTTGGCCCACACGCTTGAAAGCCTTCGTGCCACTTGTTGTGATGCCTTTCCTCCAGTCGGTTGAAATCTTCACGTTGGGGAATCCTGTGCTTACATCTGCCTTCCCCCGCAAGAACTCAAGAAACTTGCGGCAGCTCTCAGTATAATCGTGCAGGTTTTCTGGTGACACCAGACAATGATCAGTACCTCAAATGCAAATAATGGGGGGAAACAACCCTTACCTTGGTCGCCGACGTCGGAGCCTCCAAGCCGAGGCGGGAGCAGGCAATAAAGACTGCGCTTATAGCGAATTCCTTCACTCATATCATCAATGTAGCCGCAAATAAGCTGGTCCAGGTGATTCCACTGGTACTCGATCTGTGGATACTTGCGGAACTCCTGCGCGACGTTGACAAATCGATCCACGACAGGTGACCAGAGCGAGTAGCGATACTCCATGATATCAACGTCGGAGCGCGTCGTCACTTTTTGTAGGTAGCGCTTTACATCGATCGTTTGGGTCTCTTCATTGTAAACAATCTCGTGAATTCGGTGCCCCATGCTTAGTCGATACACCGTGACATCTTTCTCTCCAACATCACTCGAATCCTCAGCCGAGACAAGCTGGAAGTCTTGGGACAAGCGTTGCGCAACCATTTCCATGACCAGCTCGCGATAATCACGGAACGTAACCCCGTTCTGTTCGTCGCGCTCAGGCAACATGACACTGTAGAAAGACTCGGTGTAATGCGCTTGTAACTCTTTGGCTGCAGGCATGAAATCACTTGCGAGCGGCAATAGCGCGGGAAAGCACAAGCTTCTCCACTTGAGCACATTTTGTGCAGTTTTGTACTGTTGTTCTTCGTATGGGCGCACTTGGCTCCATCGACGCTGATTGCTGGTGAGTTGTTTTAGCATGAAAGCCTGCGAATGGAATATATCCTCTTTCACCGCGCCTTCTGCAGGACGCAGGACGGGGCTGGACGTGAATGGTGTATGATTCGGACCACTACCGTCACCCAGCTGGAAAGTGTTTGGAAATGAGCTTGAAGTAATTCGTAGCTTGTCCTTATCATCATCCAGCGACCCAACCTTCGCCTCCAAACTACCTCGGTATTCAGTCAAGTCGACATTTAACGGAGAAGGCTCTCGCTGCTCATATTGACGCCAACGAGCGCCACCACTATTGCTACCACTGTTTTCATTTCCAGCTGAGCCAGGCTGGAATCCAAGTGTACCTGTTCGTTTCTTGATCATAGAGTTCAGGTACGACATTCCTTGTCGAAGTGGTGGCGTTGAACATAAGCGGACACTCATATCACTGTCGGATGATTTCTGGGCAAGCTTTCGCGCGGGTGCAAAACCAAATACTTCATCATCATACCTTTCGTATTCCTGCAGTAGTTTGTTTTGTTCGGACAACGAAAACGTGCGAACTTTGGTTACCACCTCACCATCGTACGATAATGAGTCGTCAGAGCACGTCATAGAAGACGCACGGGCTCGAACTAAGTCACTGTTGAGGCCTGCAAGCATCACGTTGTCGTAGGTGGACCCACTAACGGAGGGTGCCGTACTGGGACCGATGTCTCTATCATCATCACTGAGGGATGATTCGGTTGTCTGGAAGTCATTCAACAAACATTCCAAAGGCTTTGGGAGCGACAGATACCCAAAATGAGTGAAATCGTTGTCTTTAAACATTCGACACATTGGCAGCGGCTCGAATGCTTTGTTCTTCGAATTTTGAGGCGCACAAACATCACAAAATTGGGTGATGTCTTCATCTAACGGGCAATCATGTGGCATCAGCATATTCTCTTGTACGAACCAAAGCGGGATCCAGAGCGGAACAATATAATTCTTGCGGTTTTCCATTCGTTGCAAGCAATATTTGCACAATTGACCTGTTCGCATTGATGATACTCCAATGTCTGCTGCGGCTGACTGCGAATCAGTGATAGCGTCAGTTGATCCTGTACGTGAGCGTCGCTGAAACCCAGTCTTCGAACCGTGTGGGTTATTGTTGCACAAGCACATTTCTGTTGCAGGGTTTCCTTCTTTTCGACCAGGAAGCTTCATTTCAGACAAATCCGATTGTTTGAAAAGAAACAGTGGGCATTTGTGTAGTGGCCGAGACGCCAACGAGATTAAGTCAATACCAATACCATGGTCCATCATTCGCTGTTCTGTAATCTCGGACAGTCGCTTATTCACGGAGAAAATGCCGTTGCCCGGTGTAATAAGCACGACACTTTGGCCACTGCGTGATAAATCTCGGTCAATATGGTGTTTCTCAAAAATATTCAGCACGAGATTCACGGCTTCAAGCAGGTTGCCATCGCGCGCATTTGACGGGACCCCTGAGCGTGGGCCCGATTCATCCTGAATCGTTTCCGCAGGCGAGAAGGACGAAACATAAAAATCTGCCGGAGACCGCCAACCGCATTCGCGGGGAAACGCGTTCATCTCTTCCTTCAACTTCACCAGCAACGGCTGCACATCAGTGATTATGCTGTCGAATGCTACTAACTTGTAAAAGTCCTGGTAGTGTCGACCGTCTTCATCCACGCCTACAGCAAAACAGTCACTTCGCTCATAGGGGAACGATGACTCCCTCTCATCATCTGTAGCACGCGATGGCTTCCTCGTTGGCACGAACCTTCGATGCGAGTAATGGCCTCCTGAGACCGACGAATCCTGATCCTGGTCCATTTCCGGATAAAAGCAACGTGAGTAGAAGAGAATCGTAAGACTGTGGGAGACTTTGTGCTTCATCCACCTTTTCAGCACGTTGCGCACGACGGTCAAGAAAATCTCGAGGTACAGCATGCCCGAGTTGGCCATATCCCACATCTCGGGGCTAATCTGCACCAACCACATGATACGCGACGTGCGCGAGCGGAAAGTGAACTTGGTGTTCTCCGAGATGACGCCGCTGCGCACCTTCTCGTTGCCTGCTCGCACATCCAGCACCTGCCACCTCGTCCCCTGGACCCGAATGCTCTTGCCCACATACAGCGCCGTGCCCACCATGGACTGCTTCAAGTACATGAGGTCTCGCCTCGACATGAACTGGTCCTTGAGCGAGACTTCCACAAAGTCCACCTCCACCTGCGTCTTGGGCAGGAAACGCACCGTCACGTCCTTGAACGGAGCCAACTGGAAGATGGCGGCCGTGTCCTTCAGTACACTCACTTGCATCTTCCCCTTGAACGGCGCGTTGCTGCTCTCGGGGATCTCCAATAGCAAATGATTCTGCGGTGAACCTTCCGCCAACGCGGCGGCTGCTCCGTCCGTCGCCATCATTGGGTGGACGTCGCCTGCATGTTCCGGATGGAAGACCTCCACCACGTAATCTCTCCAAATGAGCTCCTTGAGCTGTGGGAAACTGTCCGGATTGAGCACAATCTCGTCTCCGCTCTGGAACTCGTGGCCGTGGACGTGCAGTTTGATTTGCGCGGCTGCGTGCACCGTCGTCTGGCGCTTCTTGGCGGTGGGCGTCGCGTTGACGGATGAAGAGGCGTCCGACGGACCTAAAGAGCTGGCAGACGCTTGGGGCGCGGCCTTGTCGGCGGTGGCAGCGGCCGCGGCTTTGGCCTTCGCTGCACGTCGACGTTCGTAGCGCCGACGCATTTTAGGTTTGATGGGGATGGATAAATCAGGGTGTAAATCCAGGAGATGGGTAAAACGGAGTGGTAAAGCGGAGTGAATTGAAGCTGGGATGGCTACACTTTGCTCCTGTGCCCTTCCTTGGTGACAAGCGGCTGTTCGACCAGCCCGCTACGCTTAACGATATTCTAGCACTGTAGCTGGAGCGATGGAAATATTGACACCATCAAGAAGAGGGGTTCCTTGGACAGCTCGGGTGCTTCTTGGAGCCATTGCTTGTGCTTAACTCACTGGGCTTCTGACTTGGTGCCACTGAACGCTCTCGCTATCTATGCGCGCTTGCCGCCCTTGCGGCTCTTGGCCGAGTTCACGATCGCTGACACCATCCTGTTGCAATGAAAACCTGTTAGCAAGAGGCGTAACCACAGAAGCCTGCCACTCTTCGCCTGTACGCACCAGAACATGCCGTAGACGATCTGCAGGCCGTAGAAAACCGTTCTGGCGATGGACTCCAAGCGCGCCTGCTGCAGGTTTTTGAAGCGCAAGATCTCGGTCGGGTCCATCATGTGCTCATTCCGCATGACTCTGCAGTAGAAAATATCCTTCCTTCATTAGCACCTCCTTCTGTCCACAGGAGTTCACCCCACTCTCAGCAACCACATGACGCACCGTCGAGCGTGCCACACGGCAACAGGGAGATTGAGCAGGAAGACCCACGGAGCCCAGGCCAGCAGACACAGGAACATGAGGAGGCCGTGCAGGGCCATCTCCGGGTCTGCACAACAACACACAAAAGGGATTTCAGTCCCCTCCAGTCCACGACACAGCAGTAGAGTCACTCTCCACCTACACACGAGTTTGTTGAGGCGCTTGGCCACGTCCGCCGGGTTCAGATGGTCCAGTTCCAGTTCATCTAAGGTGATCAGCTAAGATACTTTGGGTCAGTCGCAATAGCGAAGAGGGGGGAGCAGCCATCGAGAGCTTCTACGCAGCAACAGTAAGGGAAGGAGGCAGAGACGCACCCAGTAGCCGTTGAGGAACGTGAGCGCCACGATGTCGATGAAGCTCAGCACCGCCACGAGGACCTGCATGGTGCCACTTTTTCTCCAGTTTTGACAAGTCAAAAAGTACCACCCGACCCGAACCCGGATGCAAGACCCGCGGGTTGCGGGCCAATACAAATCGCAAGAGCAGCGTAAGCGTCGCGAGCCAAACCGCTGCCTGCCATGGCGCTCGCGCGACACTGTGCGTCCTGCTGCTGCGTGTGCGTGCGTGCGTGTAGACTTCTGACCTTGTGGTGTGGACTCTGTGACGAGGCAGCGCATTTCCTGGCGCACTCCAGCAACGTCAATTGCCTGCGCTTCGGCCGCAAGTCGGTACGAAGCGGCGATACTTTTACTAGTTAGCATAAAAGACCAGTAAATTAATTGTTATTCGACTCTGTTGTGGTGTTTGTAGGGCCAAGTGGCAGCCACAGGAGGTGATGACAATATGGTGAATCTCTGGCGGATGCGTGAGAAGGAAACCAAGAACATTATGGTACAAAGAGGACACAAAAGGCAGTTACCACACAAGAACTCTACTAACTGGTTTTACTGCCTGGTTAACTACTGTGACAGAGCCTTTCCGGACACCAAAGTGCCGTCGAGAGCATCGTGTTCGATCCAGCCGAGAGGAAAGTGGTGGCTGGCTCCCAGGCAGGATCCATCAAAGTCTTTGATCTGGAGGCTGGGAAAGTGAATCGCACGCTCAAGGGCCACATGGCCTCGACCACAACGGTGGACTACCATCTTTATGGCGACTATGTGGCTTCTGGGTCCCGCGATACGATTGTCAAGGTGTGGGATCTACGGACTAAGAGCTGCATGCAGACTTTCAAGGGTCATTCGTCGGAAGTGACTGCGGTGAGCTTTACGCCCGACGGACGCTGGCTTACATCTGGTGATCAGGACGGTGTCATTAAAATCTGGGATCTTACTGCGGGGCGTCTCCTTCGGGAGTTTCCTGACCACGGCGGCACCATCACTAGCCTGGAATTCAACCCGGAAGAGTTCATCCTTGTATCCTCGTCTGCCGACCGCACTGTGCGCTTTTGGGATGTGCAAGAGTTTGCTTTGATCGGTGTTACTCCTGTTGATAACGCTACGGTAGGTTATCTCATCTTTATGTGATGTTTGCAAACGTAAATCATCGTGCTCTAACCATACGTCTGTGCGCTTACATGAACATTGCATAGACAACTTCGATGTGCCATACGGTAGCTGAGCCATACAGCGGCAAATATCTCTTTTGCTGCTCCCAAGAAGCCATTCGAGTATGGTCTTATGAAACTGCCATTGAGGTTGGTAACTTTCGTTTGCTGCGATGTTGAGATCGATGCCTTACGTTACTGTTAATTCTACTAGTGCCACGACAGCGTAATGATGCCGCGCCAAAAAGAGCTGGGCTGTGTAGAAATCCATGCCGATACGACGATGACGCAGGATATGAAGCTGATGGGCGGTTGTATTCAGGATGCCTTCGTTTCCGTTTGGGTACTCGACGTCATGCAAATGCGGCCATTTAATCGCAAGAACAATAACGGCGATCATAGCGCCGTAGAATCTAGAGGAAGCAGCAGACCACCAACTGCACGGGCGGTGACTCCAGCTACAGTACCACCGGTAGAACAGCAATCTTTGGGTCGGGCATCCATTCCAGCAACTCCTATTGGCATGGCATCCCCAAATTTGACGGATGCACGGGGTACACTCCAGGAAAATGGTAGTGCGGGCTTCCTTGGTGGTCGATCAAAAACTCCTGTAATAGGAGAGCACGCAGGTCGTGATTTTAATCATCGCGATGTTGCTTCCAGTCGCCCGGCTACTCCAGGCGTTTTAGCTGTTCCTCTTTCAACAGAGCCGATGCAACGCCCAGGACGCCATACAGATGACCCTCGGCAACCCGGTACTTCATATTATACGGCTTGAAGCAAAACCTGGAGGCAGTACTAACATCTTTATGTGTAGTAGAGGTGCCCCGACCAGTCAGCGCAAGGTTAAGCGCTCCAAATGATGAGGCAACAAATGTACAAGGAACTCCTTTAGAAACACTTGCAACACCAGCGCTTCCAGCAGAACCTCCGCAACAACGACCCGAGGAAGAGTTGGTGACATCAGATTATGTGATGGAGCTGCGTTGTGGTATGGATACTTGTGTGAAGGCGTTCAAGTCTCGGCAGAAGTGCGTTCAGCAGCTGCTCATTCATTGGGAAAAAGGCCGTTTACACGACGGTCTGAGGTATATAAGCGAATTACCGCGAGGGAAGCGCGAGGCGGTTCTGGTTGATGTGCTGCGAATTACAGACTTGCAATCTCTGGGTGTGGACTTGGAGGCATGTGTGCTGCTGCTTCCGCTTATCGTGGAGGTTTTGGAAAGCAAGTTTGAATTGTGGGTATTCAGCATCAAGACTTCATTGCTGTATATTTCACGACTAAACTGTGGGGGGGGGGGCTGTTTTTTGGTGCGATATCAGATATTTAAGCGTTGGGCTTGATTTAGGGCACAAGTTATTCGACGCGTTCTCTCCTATCGTCAAAGACGCTCGAGATGCAAGGCAGTTCCGCTCACGTGCAATTAACCTCGCCGGAGAAGAACGGTACGGAGATTATAGGACATCATGCGTAGTCTACCCTACACACATCATGGTTCTCATTTGCATTATCTCGTGCATGTACATATGGCAGAGCTCAGCGGTGCAACGCTTGTGACTCATATTTTCAGGAAATGCAGCAGCGCGTACAGCACTTGACTGAGACCTGCAATTACTCGTCACTGCAGAGCAAGATTGATACACTTGGGCGAGCGCTTAATGGGTTCTATAGGTAGTTTAGTTCGCATGAAAGGAACAAGCAAACACACAAAGCTGTTTGCCCTAATTTCAGTGAAGACTGTAAGAGTTGTCTAGTTTATTAGAGTTTTAAGCTGACTAATATTCACGTGTTATCGCGCGACGAGCTTCATCTCCTGAGTTTGCCCGACAAGGTCCACAACGATCAAAACTCGCAAATTGAAGTTTGACCATCATTCTTGGACGTTGAAGAGCGAGACAAGCAAATCGCTGCACCACCAGCAACATGATGCTCAGCAACCGAATTCCTCACAAGGAGGAAGATCCGATACAATATGCTGAACTTCAGCAGCACCCGCTACCATCTACACGACGCAGTCCAATAAACTAAGTTCTCAACGTCCGCTATCAGGTTTCCTTATTACTTAGTTACCACTTCGGAATCACTTAGTACGAGTGCTCGCAGTCTGCACTGTCCACACAACACACGCAGCTCAACCACTTCAGACCGATCTGACC
>KV744424.1:6792-29950 GCA_000468175.2 Phytophthora cryptogea
ACAGCAAATATTTGCTCGTGTTGAAGGACCATGCAACACACTACTGCGAACTTGTTGTGTGTGATGCTGCCGANAGTGCTGTGGCAACAGCGGCCATCCTAGACTGGCACAGTCGGTTCGGAGCCCCGCCAACGTGGGTCAGCGACAATGGCAGCCACTTCAAAAACGAGGTCGTCGCTGAACTTTCACGAAGACTCAAGACGCATCAGAGTTTCACGATTGCCTACAGTCCGTGGATTAACGGGTCGGTCGAGCGAGTGAACCGCGACGTCCTGCAACTATGATCCTTGAGTACAAGATCTCTACCAAGGACTGGGTCTACCTGATCCCGTTGGTACAGTCCAGCCTGAACCACACCGCGGTGCCATCGCTCGGTAACAGGGCTCCTACAGAGCTATTTACGGGGCTGCCCTGCCCGACGCCTCTGGCTGAGTTCTACGATGCGAGTGCGAGAAAGATAGTGAAGCTGCCGCCGACGCCGGAGGCAATTTCGAAACATCTTAGCACCCTACGTGACAGTCTGCGGGCGATCCATCAACCCGTCGCTGACCAACGACTAACGCAGCGACTCCTCAACCAGAAAAAAGAACGTGGTGACAACATCATCAATTTCGGCGTTGGTGACTACGTCCTCCGGTCGCGTGTGGACGAGAAGAAAGGCAACAAGCTTCTCGTAACGTGGCAAGGACCATACAAAGTGGTCCGTGCGGACTCTCACTCCTTTCGAGTACGCCATCTCGTCACCGGAGATGAGCTAGACGTCCACCCGTCGCGCTTGAAGTTCTACGCAGACAGTAGCCTCAACGTGACAGAGGAAATCCTCGAACATGTGGCCGCCCAGGGCATCATCTTGGCCATTTCGAAGCTGAAAAGGCACCGTTGGAACTCCTCCATCAACGATTACGAGATCCTGGTGGGCTGGAAAGGCCTAGAGTCTGTAGAAGACTCGTGGGAACCGCTGGCTTCTCTCGCCAAAGAAGTCAGGGTTCTACTAGATCAGTACTTTCAAACGCAAGGTGTCAAGGTACGTACTGGAAGGATAACTACCTCAAAGTCCAATAGAAAGTTCTTGGTAACTTTGCCGCAATCAACATTTGTTTGCAAATGCACCCGTTACACTAGTTACCATGTAGTCTGACTGTTGGAAATTCCATTGGTCGTTTTCCGATGGCGAAATACGCCATATTGGCTCTGGCATAATTAAGTACAGGTCAACTTCAACTGGTTGCACCTGTAACAGTTGTTACAACGCCGGTACATGGGTACATCGGACCATTACTACTGCCGACTTAGGTTACATAAGTGTGACCTCAGTTGCACCTATTATACCTAAGCAAGGCTTGGGAGGGCAATGTAGTGCCAGGATAATACCAGCCGTGCCAAGCTAGCTGCAGAGCTGGCTGTTCTCGTGCATCACGAGCCAGCTAGATGATGGCATTGCCATAACGCGTTCCACGATTGCCCATAACGTCAACAGCGTTGGCAGGGTCGATAACGACAATCGTGTTGACAGCAATACCAACCAACCATGTAGGTTCGAGCCCTAGCTAGAGCAGACTAGTCTAGAGCTCACTTCTCTTTTGACAAAATAAACTTCGGCCATCTTCCAGGGAGCTTGCCGACTCCCCTCGCGTGTCTTCAATCCCTGCAGACACTACACTCGCTCGCTTTTCTTCAGCGGATTCTTTGAAAGTGGCTGGTTCCTTTTCACTTGGGCTTATTCTCCCCATGTTGTGTTGGTATTTCTCTTTTCCTGGCGTCACTGTTGAGGAGGTGTGGCCATCCGCGTCGTTGATGCCACCTCATCGTCAATTCCATTCCAGCTTTGATGAATCGTCGTTGACTTCACGGCAAAGGCTTCTGAGAAGTCGTTGTCCATGGTAGGCGATAGCGGCTCGGATGAGCCCAACGGCACTACTGTCGACATAACCTGAAAGATGTACATAGTGAAAACCAAAAATGAAAACACACTGGAGAAGTGATGACCCAAGGGCAAAGAGCAGTTGATTAGGCTACATTCATTGAGGCAACTGGTAAGTTATTTGGGGCATATGAGCCTTCTCATGGACAGCTCGTTTGAGGCTAACCTTATCGCCACGTTTGTCCTTCCTTGTATCCAGTGTAGTTACGAGTACAAAAGAAGAAAACATCTCACTACGTTCAGAGCGGAGCAGTAGTAACGTCATCGCTGACCCATGAATGCAGTTGCTGGCAACAACTTGTGCAACGTGCTTCACATTTGCAGTATTTGCAACTGCATCCACACCATTCAGCGAGCTAACATGTATCATCTGAGCAACAAGTTGAAATACCAACTCTACGAATCCTTGTGCAGCAAAATGGTAAGTGTCCTTAGCTCAACCATCAGCATGCAGCGATTAAATTTGTTTCAGCAATAGAGGCGCGATGCACGCATGCTCCCAGCGCAAAACGGAGCACACGATCTCGAACAGCCAATAGGTAGATTGTAGTTGGTTTTGGTCTTTGATGGACCCACCCGACATGATTTCACAGCCTGCGGGATTGCCATCTTCATCGTGCACTTGATTAAAGCGTGTCCTAGGTCAGCAAATACCAAGTTTCGTCAGAATCCTAGGTCAGGGAAAGGAAGAGAACAAGTTACTGCGCACCAGTGAAAGACGTCGTAGAAGTATTCGTGAGGTTCCATTGCGTTCTGGATCTCAGGTGCCGATATCGTGCGCATACACATCGTGTAGCCCGTAGGTGTTTCTAGGCGGAAGATCACTTGGACAGACGCAAACGTCACCGGCATGCTCGGGATCTTGTGGTCTCGACGAATGATGAAGAGATTTTCGTTCAGCACTTGTAGCACCTCAAACCGAGTGCGAACAGAGCTATCAAACGACATTTGAGCCATCTTGGGGCCGTTTGAAAATATTTTCCAGGTTTGAGCAAGCAGTTGCTCAGGCGTGTCAAGCGGGAAAAGCTTTGTGAAGCCAAACTGGAGTGCCCCCAGTTTCGAGTCGTATTTGCGCTTGTCTGTCCATCCCATGAAACTCGCGCCGCTTGAGTGGAAGTTGTCGCCTTCGCTAAATCTCTGAATCTCCTGGTAGGTCTCACGTACGATCGTGTAACACTCTGCTGGGGATAGCTGGCGAAACTCCACCGAATAGGAGGAGCTCGGAGGGATCCCATCGTCCCAAAGCGTTTTCTCCGCTTCCCTTTCATCTGTTAGACAAGTCATCTTTTGCTCAAAAAGCTCGTGACTCTGAAGCAGTTCACGAAAAGCCACTTGGTCCTCCTCGAGCGCGTGTGCAACCAGCACCAGCTCCGAATATTTGTGCTGCAGCTCGGCCGTAGATAAAGCAGAGAACGATCTGTAAGCACGCAACTGCATCCCGCCACTATGTTCCAAGCCTTTTCTCCTTGTCAGCTCTGCGTATACAGCCTCCAATTGCTTAACTTCTTCTCTCATCCGCTTGAGCATCTGCTGTCTGCGCTGTCTCGACTTCTTCTCAATGGCCGTTCGTCTCGCTCGCTTGGCTTCTGGCGTGTCATTGCAACCTTTCGGGTGTTTGTCACTAGGACTCATCCCTCCAATTTCCTCTTGGTTCCGACCTAAAGAAGGCGGAGGTGTAGCCATCCGCACACTGGACATGTCGTCTTCTTCCTGCAGCCAATTGCGCTGCTCAGCAGACAGCTCCAACTTGATCTCGTCGCCTCTCTCCATCTTGGACAGCTCCGTCAGCGTCTCGGAGAACGCTTGCTCCATACGCGGAGACAGTGGGGGCAGCTCCCAGGGCTCGTCGTCTTCCATTCCGCAATTTCTGGCTCGAATGACTAATGCAAACGAGTTTCTGACGCGGCTTTTCAGTAAAAAAAGGCTAGTATTAATACAACTTTACCCTTTCCAAGTGTCGCGTGAAGTCTCTTATAAAGAGGGTAAATGTGATGCGAAGAACCTTACCGAGAAGGAATGAATCTCTTCAATAAAGGGAAGTCTCTTCTTTAGAGGGAAGTCTCTTCAATAGAGAGAAGTCTCTTCTTTAGAGGTGAGCTTTCGTATCCATTTCCAAATCAGCAATGGAGCAGGCCATCACCTCTGTGTCAACGCCCAGGACGCATGAAGGAGTGACGTCCGCCGTCATCACAGACCTCGTGTCGCTCGGCCGCAGCTCCGTGGACCGCTGTCCCCATGCAGACGAGCTGGCGCGTGCTCTGGCCACCGTCTCGCAGTGTTACAGCGTCCCCGTGCCGTCCAGCGCCGCGTCGGCCATTGAGAAGGCGCTCTCGGACGTCTCGGACCTGCTGCAGCACCACCGACTATACGCGGGGGACAGCACGCCGTCGGTGTATACAACTGAGCAACGTACAGTGATGGAGAGCGGCTTGCGACTGCTGTGGGCCCATGTGACGGCGTACCAACTGCACGCGGCTCTAGTGGATCTGGTGCGCGTCATCGACTTCATTCCACGCTCGGTGGCCTTCTGGAAACAACTGAGGAAACGCACCGTGCGTGAGATTATCCAGAGAGGGCCCATGCAGTGGCTCTTGACGCGTGCGCAGCGGATTACAGTTGGAGAGCGCATTCGCAGCTTGGAAGAGACGTTAGAAGCACATTTGGTACGCGTTTGTAGAGGTTGCAAAGGTTGGTGAGTGTACTGATGTTTGGTGTGTTTTGTTGGTATTGTGGTGCAGCGTAAGATTGGTATGTTGAAGGAGTTGACAACGAGGTGTTCCAGTTCTTTTGAGGACTACGAGCAGTTGGCGGCGAGGATGAAAGAAGGCATGACGCTGCTGGAGCTCGTGTACAGCACCAATGGCATTTGTCCGCCACGTAAAGGACACGGGGCTTTTAAGTCTCAAGACCCGTTGATTTTTACGGCATTTTACTTTGGTAAGAATGGTGTTTGTTGGATTTTAATCGTGGTCTCGCTAACGGAGTGGGTGTTTAAAAGATGAAAACATTTTTGAGAAGGGCTACGGTGAAGTGCTGTCGAGCAGCGATGTGATGAGCTCGTTGCGCCGCGTGGGGAAAAACCTGTCAGTATTCCGCACTGCCCAGACGCAGTTTTCGCGATGCTTTCAGACGGCGATTGCGCCGTGCCGCCCGCCGTCGAAGATCCGTCAGCGATGGCTTCAGGTGACGACGGTGGCGATTTGCCTCACTGCTGGAGGTTTTTGGGTGGTGAATAACCAGAAGGAGTTCCAGGCGGGCATTGCCGCCATGCGTGCTGCACTGCAGGACTTCTTGACGGAGCACATGATTGAGCCTTTGCAAGCCATCTTCGGAGAGGTGGTGCTGAACCAGAAACCTGAAATCCAGGACGCTATGGCGCTGCTCGACACAAAGCAGAGTCTGCGCCGCATGCTGTCAGACTTTGTGAAGGACACGAACCCCAAGGTATCGCAAGCGGAAATGAATCGCATCATGAATGAGATGGACATGTCGGTGGTGTCGCTGCAGTACGAGAAGCAACTGGCTAGTGCAGTGAAGAATTTGATGACTGGAGACATCGTCCGCATGCTGCTGATCCAGGTCCAGTTTATCAAGAAGGAACTGATGGTGGCTATGGGTGCTATCGACGAGTTGATGCATGCAAACCAGCTCAACCTGCAGATTCTGGCCACGATTCCTACGTTCCTTGTCTTCGGCGGTCTGTACAAGCTGGTCACTTCAGCCTTCCACATGATCTACAAGCGCATGAGCGACCGTCTGTACTACGACTCCAGCGAGATCGCAGGGTTCTTACGCAACAACCTCCGCGACATTGAGCGCCTGCTTAACAAGCAGAACCGTGGCTCAGGCATTAGCGATGAAACAGTACTGGGTGTTCGCGATCTTGGATTCCTCATTCTGTTGCTCCATCAGCTGCGTGACCTGTTTGAAGCCTACCGCTCGCTTTTCCAAGAAGAGGAGCAAGAGCGCTTTGAGGAAGACTTAGATGACCTCATCGGAGAAGGCCTGTTGGTTTCGCAGCAACTTGCTGTCATACAGCGCATGTACCACTCGCACCCGTTCCTATACAGCACCAAGCCGAACAAGTCGCGCTGGATTTTGGACTAAAGAGCAAATCGTCTTCTGCGTATTGGCATCACGTCAAACAAATCTAGCTGAACTGGTAGTCCTGCGGCGAGTAGTACTCGGCGAGCAGACGGTAGATGTAAGACGGCTGGTGGGCACCCGTGTTGGTGATGAAAATCCTCACGCATTCAGGCGGTACGTAGTCGTAAGCCGGGTTCAACACCTCCAGCTAACAGCAACAAGCAATGCACAACAAGTTAGCACATAGGTTGACTGATGACCATGAGGCAATAACAGGTCGTACGTTATCCACAGTGTCCTCGTAGTTGAAGATGCTAGACGGAGCTGAAAGCTCGCTCAGAACATCCAAGTCGTGTGCGTATAGAGGCGAAAGCTTAATGAGGCCAGCCACGCAAACGACGGGCACCGAGCACTTCTTAGCTGCTAGTGCGATGTTCTGTAGTCCGGACTGAGCAATAAGGCCACCGTTGGCGACCACTGCGGCAGCAGGGACCACCACCTTGTTCACGCGCGCCATCAAAGCGAACACGGCACTGTCAGGGATAACTGTAACGTGAATGCCGCTTTCCGCCAGAGCGTGCGCCGTGCGCTGACCGTTCAACGACGGCGCAGACTCCACCACAATCACCTTGAACTGACGCTTCTTAGCTGCCGTCTTGAGGAAAGCCTCCACCGACAGCGACAGTCCGAACGTCAGGATGACCTCGCTGTTAACCAACATCAAAAAGCAAGCACAAACAAAATTAGCAGCTTGAAGTCAATCACAGCTTTTTATCCAGATTGCATCCACGTACTCCGTGTGAATGTACTCCATGGCCTGATCAGCGATATTGACATGCAGGCTGTCAATCTCGTCCACAAGCTCGGCGATGCCCTCCATCACCGACTGCAACGCACCAACCACCTCGTTAGCGCACTCCAAACGTCCACAACAACTTCATCTCATCAACGCACCAGCTTCAGGTCCGCAATGGGGATTGAGAGGTCCGTATCAATGCCCGGGGTCAGAATCGTGCCCAGAGAGCGCGACAAGTTGTTGCCACGACTCGAAGGGGGAGCCGCCACGGCAGCAACTGCACCGCCATTGGCTGCCTCCGCGGACGACAGCTTGAGCGCGTTCGAATGCTCCTCCCGGATGATATACAGCACACGACGCACCACGTTGCCAATAGCCAGTTCATGGGCGTGCGCCTTGGTGAGCATGTGGCCCAGCTGCCGGATCTTCTCGAGGATTTCTCCGGCCGTCGACCATTCCACCGTCTCGAGCTGCAAGCAAGCGAACAGGTCAGCTATACACCTCAGTATACACTTTACTGCACAAGTATACGCACCACTTTGCTCAGCAGACTCGTCGTCATCTTGGCCGTCTCATACGAACCGCGCAGCTGTCTGTATACAAGGCGTATACAAGCACGTTAGTCTTTCTACTGCGTCTCCTGCGCCTCCTCCTTCGCCGCCACTACACACAAAGCTGCACCAACCTGCGCTTAAGACGCAGCACCAGATCGTCCACGAGGTCGCGCACTGTGGGCCACTCGGCCAGCCATTCCTTGAGCTCCTCCGTCGGCGCCGCCATGGTCTCGATGGTCTCTGAGTAGCCAACGACGTTCTGAGCCTCTACATTCGATAAACCGTCTAACTCAATTAACCTCTGTGTAATGATATTATATGACATAGGGTTCCGCAGGTTTCTAGTCTAAGTACGACCAGATATATGTGTCTACACCATATTATGTATCGATCGAGTGGGTCACACCAGCTTCTGTACATCACTTTACTTCCGACCTAAGACCATGGTGCTGGGGCTCTTGCTGCGCGATGAAGAAGAGCGGCGGCTGTCGTTCGACTTCGAGATGCTGCTGCCCGAGGACGGGGACGACCGCATGGACGGAGGTGAGGGCCGCAACGGAGCCGTCGTGGGCGTGAACGGCGCCACGTTCGGCCACCAGAGCGCCAAGAAGGACTTCAAGCGGGGCACCGTCGTGTGTCGCCACTGGCTGCGCGCGCTGTGCATGAAGGGCGACAACTGCGAGTTCCTGCACCAGTACGACATGTCCAAGATGCCCGAGTGTCGCTGGGGAATGGAGTGCCAAGTGCCCGAGTGTCCGTTCCGACACGTTCCAGATGAAGAGCGCGTCGAGTGCGCCTTCTACAAGCAAGGCTTCTGCTCGCACGGCTCCAGCTGCAGGTACAGACACATCAAGTTGGCACGAGAAGAGTGTCCCGAGACGGCGGACTTCGCACTGCAGTCCAAGGTGGCGGACGAGGAGAACGTCAAGCGCAGGAAAGCACAGCCAGTCAACGAGTTCTTCAAGATCGCCATCTGTAAACACTGGGAGAAAATGGGCTCGTGTCCGTTTGGCGATGAGTGCCACTTCGCACACGGCCAGACGGAGCTGAGGCCGTTCCCCAAGGGGGAAAAGGAGGAGCAGGCGGCCCGTGCTGGCAGACATGGAGACCATGGACGCGGAGGACCAGAACGACAACAGGTACCACAGGGACCGCAGCTGCCGGATGATGGCAAGACGGCCAAGTACGTCTTGGTGCAGTCGGCCAGCTACCTCAACTTGGCACACGCGGTGCATTTCGGCAAGTGGGCCGTCCCCACGGAAGTTTTACAGCAGATCAAAGTGGCCTCCGAGACGTCCGACGAGGTGTTCTTGTTCTTTTCGGTGGGACCCAGCAAACATTTCCAAGGTGTTGCCCGTCTGGTATCGGGTACGATGGCGAACGTGGACATGTCGGCGGGTGTGGATTTGGCGACAGGGATTGTGCCGTATGAAGCAGACGGGAAGACAGAATGGCCTGGTGCGTTTGGCATCGAGTGGCTTCGCATCTGTGAATGTCCGTGGGAGCGACTGGCGCAGTTTGAGAACAAGCTCCTCGATGTTCCTCAGTGGTATGTACTGCGCCGACGTTTTTTTGGGCAAACAAATATTTCAGCTTATTCTGACGTTGTCTTTATTGTGTTGCACAGTCCTAATGGACATGAACTAGATGCTGAAACAGGTCACGCTCTCATGCGCTTGCTTTTCAACCAGGCGAAGATTCAGCTGCATTATCGATCCGTGGAAGATGAGCCGAAGCTTTACGGAGGAGCGGAGGAGCTTGCCACACGGCGCAGGGAAGCAGCTGAGAGTTTGGCCGGCGGTCCTCCTGGTCCAGCAGGATTTGGTGGACCACCGCCGAGATGGAGAGCCACTCAGCCCGGCTTCGTGTTCACATGCACCACACAAACGATCGACGAATGTTTCGGCCGTTTACTCTTTGGGCTGGCGAAGGAACAGGAGTCGCTTGCGCAGCAACACGTGACCCCAGGCACTCCATTGTTCCTGCTCAATTTGTCAGACCAGCACCTGCTGGGTATTTTCGAAGCTGTATCCCCTGCAGTTGTCGATATGATGCCGGATGCTTTTTGCACAGGCCCGAACATGCCGTCTCCGTTCCCTGTTCAGGCGCGGTTTGCGGTCATGCTGAACGCGCCCGCACTGCCGACATCAGATCCACAAATCAAGCAGGTCATTGGTGAGAATGGGATTAATGTCGGTCCGCTTTCGCTACAAGTGACGCAACAATTGGCAGATGTTTTTGCTGAGCGCATGGGTGGCGGGTTTCCTCCAAACGGGCCACCGATGGGACCTGGGGGCCCTGAGCGCTCTTTCCGTGGCAAACCAAGTGGACCCAGGAGTGCTGGACCCGGTGGCCATGATGGATCTAAGGACGCCAGTGAGCAGCCATTCCTGGAGAAACTCGTTGTTGGTATTGAAAACGAGAGCGATTTCGGGGTAACTCGCCGTATTATTGGCCCTGCAGGATCGAACATGAAGCGCATCAGTGTGGAGGCCGGCGGAAACGCCAAAATTCGCGTTCGCGGGCGTGGCTCCGGATCGAAAGAAGCCGGCCCTGAAGATGCCGACGAGCCGCTGATGATTCTGGTTTCGGCGGACAACGAGCGCAGCTTCCGAATTGCTTGCTCACTCACGACCGACTTGCTCGCCGCCATTCACCGCGACTACGAAATGTTCCAGCAGCGCGGGCCTCAGCATTTCCGTGGCGGCGGTGGTGGTGGCGGATACCGAGGCCGTGGTCACTAATGAATAGTAAGGAATCCTCTGCATGATCGTGCTTTTGGTGCCGGATGGAATTCATTGCATCGACTCAATAAACATGCTTCAAAGTAACCTTTGTCTTATACAATGAAAAGAATCGTGCTCTCTGTTTCTTTCTTCCTTCTGCCCTACAAGACTCGCTTGGACGGGAGCACGTTCGAGACGGATTGCGCGTAGGACATCAAACGCTTGACAGACGTGAGGTACTTGCGCTGGGCCTCGTTGTTCATGACGTGCGCCTGCTTGTTCGAGTTAATCTTCTCGCGACCCGTGCGTTCGTGGATACCCACCATGGTGACACCAATCGGCCACGCCGCGTTGCCAATAGCCAGCTTAATGTAGGCGTCGTTGGCCATCACGAACTCTCCTTGCCTGCAGAACTTGACGATCTCCACGAGGTTGGGCAGGATGTCGGGCGGCACCTGTCGCTGCTTGCACAGCTTGAACAGCGGTCGGATGTAGTCCTTGCACTGCTTCATGGTCTTGACGGCGATCTTGCCCTGCGCCGTGCGCTTCACGTGGTCAGGTCTGCTAGCCAGGTCCTTCTCCCATCTCTGCAGCATGCCCTTGAAGAACCTGTAGACGATTTTATCAGCGTCCTGCTCGTCCTCCGCCTCGTCGTCCTCCCTCTTCCTGCTCTTGCGTCCACGTGCGTCCTCAGCCCTCGACGCCTCGAACTCCTCGGCGTCCTCCGCCGTCTCCCTCTGCTCCTGCCCATCTCCCCCCACAAACCGGTTCCTAATGTCGTGACCCGCTCCCAGGTCGTCTTCGTGCTTGGTGGCCGCGTCGATCTCGGCCCGTCGCAGGCGCGTCATCCGGGCCTTCATATCTTCGCCAAAAAGCGTAATGGGCTCGCCCAGTTCCCGCAGACGGCGCCGCATATCTGGCCACGACAAGAGCGCGTCGGTCTCCTCCTGAGGTGGCGCTTCGTCCGCTGCTGCGCTCTGGTTGACGGAAGACGGAGCATTCGTCTGCTCCAGCTTGCGCTTCTTGCGGGGCGTCTCGCGCGCTTCCTCCTCCAGCAGCGACTCCACCTCGGCGCGGCGCAGATACTTGTCCTTCGTGGCCTGTTTCTTCTCCTGCACGGCCGACACCTCCCGCTTCTTGGCGGCCATCACGCGCAGCAGCGCCTCCATCGTGGGCAGCAATTATTGACAATAAGTTATTGCCGCCGAACCCGAACCCGTAGCTATCTGGGTTAAACCCGGCCCGCATGATAAAGATGGCTACATTGGCAAGACATTTGAGCTTAAAGAGCCGCAGCCGTCAGGATGATCTCGCTGCTGGAGAAGGAAGCGCGCGACCCCGTGGAGGTGCTGCGCGTGAAGCTCAAGGACTCGACGTCCACGTCGCTGCTCAACTCGCAGCTGGTACAGCGCCGCAATACTTTAAAAACAATACACAAAGAGAGATACTTGTTTTTCTTACAATAAATGCCACTGCAGCTACAGGAGATCAAGACCGACTATTTAGCCAAGCAGGACAACAACAAAGGCCAATTGGCAGGCTTCGTGCAGGCCCAAGTGGACGAGATCGAGCGCGCGAACGCCCTCCTGGAGCTCGAGACGCCCGTCCAACAGATTGTCAAGAACTTGGACGACTTGGGGCTCAATTGCCGCCGCATGAATGAGGAGCTGGGGGAGAAGAAAGTCTCTTCGTCAGGTGTGAGCATCGCTAGACGCAATCTCAAGGAGCTGGAGCACCAGATGGTGTTTTACGAGGAGCTACCCAAGAAGGTGCAGAGTCTGCATGACGCTCTGGACGGAGCAATCATGAGCTTCGTGGACGTCTACGTCAAGTGGCAGGAGATCGACGAGTGGAGGCAGAAGATGCTACATGAGGTGCTGCAATTGGTGATGTTTACAACTGGTACAAACGAGCTGATATGCTTTTTTTGCGTCTCGTGTGCGAGTAGTTGAGCGTTGCTGCAGTGGAAAAAAGCGACGAGCTCGGGAACAGGTACTCTTTCGGTTTGCAGATCAGTGCGATACAAATAGGGCTGATTGGAGTTGTGGTGATGTACTAGCAAAGCCCAAGCGCGCATTATGTCGTCGATGGGATCCAGGCTGAGCGCTATTGAAAGCGTGCAGAATCGAATTTTCGCGGAGGTTTGGGGCTGCATGCATCACTGTGTGGAAATTGCGCAATTCGGAAAGCAGAGGCTGCTGGATACATTCCAGGTGCTGGATCTGATGGAAACGAGGCGCCAGCGTTATGCCGACTCGAAGAAGGAGGTGTATCTGGACAACCAGTTGAAGCCTGTGGCTGAATTCAACATGCCAACTCGAGAGCGCTGCAAGACCGAAGTCACAACTTTCCTCGAAAAGCGCATCGAAGGGATTTTTCACACCGCCGAAACTGAGGCAGAAGCTGCTAAAAAGGATCCATTCACTCCTGTTCTGGAAGCAGCGACTCAGATGATGGTGGATCTAGAGATTGTTCAATCCGAGGTGGCGCCGTGCTTCCCAAACGAGATCGATGTCGTTCATCTGTTCACTTGCACATACAATGCACAGCTCGAGAGTGAAATCATGAAGCTTAGCTCAAGACCGGACGTCGGTATTGCACAACGACTGCAGCTTGTCCAATGGATAGACTACTACAACACAGAGATTATCAAGTACAAGCACTCACGAGCGTCTATCGTCTTAGACCGAACTTCCCAGGAACTCATGGAAGCGTATCTTGATGAAATCAAAGTGCAGATTCACACGTGGGTAACAAATATCTGGAAGCGAGAGGAAGAGTGCGTCGTTGGTCTACAAGGAGAGCTGCAATCAACTCGCCCCAATGACATCGTGAATATTTTGAAGTCACAGATTTCCATTGCTCAAGAGTGGTTAAGCGGACGACTGGTGGGTTGCGTCGTAGCCACCTGCTTACAAGTCCTGATGGAGGAGCTGAAAATTCGCTACGAGAGTATTGCCGGCAAGCTCGAAACTGTAGATGCTGAAATGCTGTGTTCGTTTATCAATGATGCTGAGATTCTCCAGGCATGATGCTTGGCAGTTATGCGTCGGGAGAAAACTTTATCTAACCAATTTTGTTTGCTGTAGGCAAAATGCCCAGAGTTGGTCGAGGAAATATCATTTGCTGAAACGGACTCGGAAGAGAAAGAAGCCTTTGACACGTTCATGGGGGATAGCTTGGACACCACGTCAACTGACATCGTGGCGTTTGCCACAAATGCCTGCGATCTAATAGTGAAGAAGATCTTTCACGAAGTGGAACAGGTAAAGGAATATCAGGATACGGCTCGTCATTTTTGTGGTGGCATAACTCCTCAATTGTTGTTTCGCTGGTTGTAGGAAACAATACGGTTGTGGTTCTCGAAGAAATGGGATGAAGGGGCCTCTGTCGTGGAACCTTTGCTGGCCACTCTCGACGACTACTACCCCGATCTAAAGAAATGGATCTTCGGTTCTTTCTTCTTCTCCAAGGTGGTTCGTCAATGTTTAGATCAGTGCGTGAAAGAGTACTGCGCAAAATTGCTTCAGCGGACACATTCATTTTCAACCCCGGCAAACACAGCGGCTACTGTCGACAACGACTTGCATGTAGGTTTGGCTTTAGCTTCTGAAATTTTGGGTACACCCTTACGCTAACATTATGTCATGCAGAACTTTGTAGAGTTCTTCAACAAGTACAGTGCTGACCTCCGACGGACAGGAATTCGATCGGAAGAGGATATCAGGAAGGAATTTACGCCGTTGCAAGTGATCAGCTGCACCTTACGAGGCGAAGCTCCCCCGGATTCGAACCAGCAGGAAACCAGTGATGTACTTCGTCACGTCCTCAAGCTGATTAAGTCCACATCTACACAAGAAGCATCGGGAGGTAACAAATCAAAGGAAAAACCGGTCAAAGAGGGCAGCATCAAGAAGAAGCGCTTCGGTGCGATCTCGAAAACCAAAAAGGGGAAATCTAAGGATAAGGCTGATCCTGCCAAGGCTAGTGCTCCCGAGGCTGCAAAAGAGTCGACGTCGCGTGCGAGCTCCTTCACTCCGCAAGACGAAGATGGCGACAGCTTTACCGTGCAAAAGCTCGATATGGCAGCGTTCCTGTGCAGCTAAATGACGAAATAGGTCAATCTTTGTGCAAGTTTTGTCTTGTTGATTGCATTGGTGTGTCGGATGCATTCTGATTAACACCC
The DNA here is from genome assembly GCA_000468175.2 of Phytophthora cryptogea. Taxonomy (NCBI): domain Eukaryota; phylum Oomycota; class Peronosporomycetes; order Peronosporales; family Peronosporaceae; genus Phytophthora; species Phytophthora cryptogea. The sequence goes on from KV744424.1 coordinate 21,062, forward strand.
TGGTCTGCTTCATTATAGCTTCTGCTGCCTCAACTCCAGCTGCAAGTAGAGCTCTTTCTCCGTGAAGAGGTGAATACGCTTTCGTTTCGGGTCCATTGGCTTTTGGTAGAGCTCTAGAACGGCAAAGCCGTCCTTGATTTCATCCATTTCGAGCAGTGCCCAGCACCGACAACTCTTTTTGCGCTTCTTGGCTTTGTAGTGGAAGAACTCAAAAGTAATAGCAGCACCATCTGAATCAAAACCGACGGTGGTGTCAGCACTTGATAGTCATCTAGCACACCAAAACCAACGTACGGTCCTCCATCTTCCTCAAATTCGTGGCAAGCTGAATGTTGGCATTGAAAGTCACTTGGCGAGGCTCGCTGCAAACCCCCACACCAGTCTCGCGGGTCTCTTCCATCATTTTTCCGTTGTAGTCTAGAACAAATGCAACATACACAGCATCACTACTAAAAGCGCTTTAATAATCCAAAATCACTACGAACAACTTACCAAGCACAGATACGGCCATGGTCGGGTTGACGTAGACGCTCGCATCCTTCAAACCAATCTTCGTAATGCGAATATCTAGGTATGTTGCGCCTGACGATCGTGTCACTGCTGCTTGTGTAGTTGCGTTGACAAGCTCGGCTGCAGCACTTTCGTCCATGTCTTGGTCTTCGACCTGCTTTTCCATTTTAGCGGATTCACGGTTCTTCGACTTCGTAGGTTGAGTCAGATTGAGTGGGAAAACCTCGGGCTCATCGGCTAGAGCTCCACGCAGAGCTTCGCACTCATTAGCTCTAAACAATTCAGCATTATTTCAGAGTAGCGCTTCGTACCGTCCAAAACATCTTCCATGTCCTCTTTCGTAGGCTTCCGTTGACCATCGACCGAGCTCAGACACTTCGCTCGCATCTCCAAAGCTACCACAACCTTCTCTACAATTGCCTAGAGCGCAACAGAAAAACTTCATTCAGTCTGAAGTATTTGTCAGCCATTTTCAAATTCACCATAGTCTTGCCATTTGGGGCGGTGTAAGGTGCTTGCACACTGGGACAGCTTTCGTGATCCGACCTGCAAGTCTGTCAAGAGTTGAGACCAACGTAAGTAGAGAACGACAACAACTTGTCAAACGTGAACATGACAAACCGTTCGTAGGCTTCAACGGCTTCTAGTACTTGACCCCATGCATCGGTCTCAACTGCCTGCTGCAAACTCTTGCACCACGCAGTATGAAGCTTCACGACGTCTTCCATGGCTCTTTGCTCGGTGCGACGCCCTACGCCCCAAAACCGTTGTCGTATCTTCAGGAGTCACTCACGAATAACACGAGTGCTGCATTACAACAGTTTCGTTATTCATTACTTGAAGTACATTTGTACATAGCTTACAAGGCTAGTGTTCGAGTTGTGGTGGTTGATACATATGTGCCATTAAGGCGAGACGCGCTTGGCAAGTTGACGGTGCAAACGCATCCATCGCGCGTATAGTAGCTGTTTGCGCAGCTCTTCCTCGGGGAGTACGTGCAGCAGGAAGTCCACGAGATAACTGGCGCCTTCAAGTCCGAACGCGACTTCCAGGTACTGCATGAAGAAGCGAGCTGTGGTGCGGCCTTTGCCGAACTGTCGAGCTTGTCGTTGGAAGAGATAAAACAAGTTCGGGTTGTGCTGACAGTCATCCCAAACAGCATCGAGGATAGCTGCGTTGAGTGAGTCCGCCATGTCGAAGTCAAACGCTAAAGCGTAGGTATCGGTGCCTCCCGCTAGAGTGCGTTCGATCTCCGCCATGAAGCGCCGGTCCATTTCGTCAACACCTTGCCACACCTGTCTCCGCTGTCGCTCTGTGAGCAAATGCTCTTCCTCGCTCTCCAGGTCCGGCACGATTCCCGGTATGATACGTACGCGCTCAGCCAGCAGATAGAACCCGTTGACGCAGACCAGAGTGGGCAGGATGTAACCACAGGCCATGCTAATGCGGTTGCCCTTGCGAATAGGCCGCAAACCAGTGAGAGGCAAAATCTGCTGCTCGGATCCCTCGTGGTCATTCGTGATCAGCAAAATCGACAGATTCAACATCGTGGCTAGCAAAACCAACTCCACAGCTCCTACCCGCAGTTGTCTCCGAGACTTGAACTCGTGCATCCTCTTCTTTAAATCCACAGCGGATGTACGAAAATGCCGTTCCAGAGTATGCACGTGCAGCAGTCCGTAGTTGGCCAAGGTCTGACGCAGCAATTCGACACCAACTGAGAGCTGTAAATGGTCATTTGCCAAGGCATCTGTAACCTCTCGTGCTGACGTTCCGTTCTCCTTTGGTTGCACTGGAGGAAAACCTGTCAGTGCGTCATACAATCGTTTGTCCAGGTCGTTAAACTGCTGCAGCTTGAATAAAACGCAATACAGGGCAGTGAGAGCTCCTTCCGGCGGTGCGTACGTTTGCTTAAACCCCCGGAGCCGCAACATCCGCATCATCTTGCTGTGCGTGACGCGGAAGGGCGAAACTCGACAGGCGCATTCGTACTTGGTGCACATGGCCAAGTTGCGCGCCTTGTCGTCCATGAGATTGGCCTGCAGCTCGTCCAGCCTCGCATCGTCACTGCGTCGCCCCTCCTGCCTCCTGGGCACTCTCTGCTGTCGGATGAGCTGCTCCCCGCTGCTTCTCTTCTCGAACTCCTCGTCAAATTCTACTCCTACCAACGCACTGTACTCGCTGCTGTCCACCGTCCCCACGGTGCCGTTCATCCGTCCCTTTGCGTCATCCTCTCGGTCTCTGTAGTCCAGACACAGCACGCAGCTCTCGAACTGGTTGGGCAGCGCCGACACGTCGGCAGTGGTCAGACCTGCGTCAAAGTTGCAAAAGCAGCGGAGCACGAGCGGCGCTCGGGGGTCCAGGAACCTCGTGAGCCTCAAGTGTGAGCTGCTCATGAGTTTGTCCAGGTAGTCGTTGAGCTCGGCGCATCGCTTGGCCAGGAACTTGGCGCTGCGATGTCGACGCAGCCACGTGCGTCTTCTGTGAGGTGGTGGGGGTGTCAGGAGCTTCATGTCTTGTGGGAAAGCGTGACGCAATTGGGCGTCCAGGCCTTGGAACTCGTGGAACGAGCGGAAGACTCTCCAGGAAGCTTGGAGCTGCGTGCCTCCGTGTCGGACACTGCGGAACACAACGCGAGTGGTCAAGAGGAACTCTGGTTGTGTCATTAGGGAGCTGTCGAACTGGGAGCCGTCCACATGCACGCGAACCTGCAGAATTGCAGTCACGTCACGCACGGCAAGTCGCATGAACAGGTTGCTGGGTTTGTACTGTGGTCGTTATCTCCACTACGCGCTACGAGACCTGCGGCAAATTGGCGACTGAGCTCGAGAGGAGCCGGTGGTGGCAGATGGCCTACGTGACGCACAGCTAATCAGATGATGGACCTGCGACAGCGCGCAATGCTGCTGTGATTAACTTACAAGGGTCATAAAACACTGAAACGGATGATAATACTTTTTTAATATTTGAAGGGTAGCATCAACGTATAGAGTATCAGATAGCGGAGGGATGCCTTTTCGCAATGGCTCCAAAGGCCGCATCTCTGCCGAGTAATGTAACAGGCGACAAGTAGCCGAATCAACTCGTTGGCACGCAGCACCGAGCGGTAGACCACACACTTGGCGCAATGATTCAGTCACGCTCGATGCACTTCCTGCAAAAACGTTGTGCACCATTCCAGCACTGTGCGCTCTGCTAAGCGGGGCCATAGGCGCCTCTAATATTGGGGATTGCCCACCGAACGCCCACGAATTACTTGGTCGGTGCTTTCGGTAGCAGTGCCACATGGTCCCTACAATAGAACACGTCGCAGGCTTGAGTGGACACTGGGAAGGCAAAAGAAGGCAAAATTTGCCGTCTGCTGCACACCGCCAGCTGACCGAGAGATACACGTCGAGTCTCCTTCAATCGCTTGTAGTTCTCGCCAAGCCCATCCGTTGCGTAGACAACTGGAAATCTTCGTGGCAGTCTCAGATGTGATGTTACGAAGCGAGCTGCCTTCGCTTCCAGGCCCAAATGCTCTTCATGAGACAACGAAGCGGTCAATAGAGTAGAGAATAACTGGCAACAAGTAGCACACCCGTCCCCGTTGAAGTCGCAAAACAGAAGCACTCGTGGCATCTCTCGGCATAGAGTTTCGTCTACAGCTACGAGAGCCCAAATTCTATGATTTTGGGTCTCTGTAGACCCATTTTTTGGCGGGACAGTCACGGGTCACTATGGCGAGTCTGTCGGCGAGCGAGGCCGAGTTCCTGGTACGTACGAGCCGCCTGTCGAGCCTACGCGGTGGCTGACCACTTGCGTATTTCTCTACAGGCAGAGCAGGAGCTCATCGCTATCATGCCGCACTTCCATCTGCGTGACAACAGCGGCATGCTCAACTTCATCAGCGTAAGGGACCCATTTCTCAAAAAAATGGGTCATTTCATAAAACTCACAGGTTTTGGACGCTGCAGGGCGACTTCGGACCTTTCCAGCCGGGCATCACCACCCACGTGCCGCTGTGGCTCGCCATCATGCTCAAGCAGCTCAACAAGTGCAGGATTCTGGCGCCCTCGTGGCTCTCTGTCGGTACGGTGTCGACCAGCTAAAAATGGGTCATTTCTAGATGAGTTGTACCCATTTTCGCTGACTGAAATTGATGCAGATAACCTGACGATGCGGCTTGAAAGAGAGAAATCAAGCGAATTGTTCGAGGAGCTACCTTTCCATTACCTGGAAGTGGCGTCGCTCCTGCTGAAAAAGTAGGCAAAGTACTGCAACGGGTCAAGTAGCAGTGTTTTAAGCTTACCTGCTGTGTTTTCTGTGTGTGACAGTGCCCCAGAGGATTTAGACCAGGGTGAACACCTTCGCTCGCTCCTTGAAGACCTGCAGAATGTACGACAGGACAAGATCCGGAACGGTCTGTCCAAGATTGCCGGCGAGGTACAGAGTGGAGTCACCTCTTTCGCAATTCAGATGAACAACATTTCCGCGCTCGAAGTCAACTCCGTTCGCGAGTTCATGATCGGGGTACGTGCTACAGCGGAGATGATTCCATCGAAACGCTGAGAGATTGTAGGTGTACCTAACCAACTTTTCCGTGCGCTGCAGTCCCTGGACCAATTCTACCGGCTCTCCCAACTCACCCCGAAAGAGGGTGCGTGCTGCCAAGCCAACCTCGTAAATGTCTGGTTTGGTGTGATGTTAAGTGCACTACGATGTTTTTTGTTGTTGTTGCGCTGTGCAGACGGCGAGGACAATACTCAGTCGCTATCGCAGTCACAATCCCAGGGCTACTCGGAACCTTCATCAGGTATAGCTTGCCTGCTTGACTGTAAACCGTTGTCGTTGAACGCACCCGTAGTAATCTAACGCATTGCTATTCGTTTCTTCGAGCAGCGGAGAGTCCAGCTGTGCGGCGTCTTCGGCGGTTTCGCGAACAGTGAGACCTTCCAGGACATATCCCCGATGCTTCTTCAGCAGTGTCAGTGTGCATGGGACCCGATCGACAAAATTCATCTAGAAAACGGAAGGGCGGCACTTGCGCAGGGTAATTTTAATTTTCTCTCCGTTGCCTAGAGCAGACATAATAGCAGGTTGAAGACTGTGTTTGTGACTTCACAGAAATGACTGAGCAGTCTGTGATGCCGCGGTAGCAGGCAAATCTGCAAAGCTCTCGTTTCGCAATTGGGCTTTCGCGTGTGTTACGTGTTGAAGTGAAGGACTAAGTTGTACTTGCAGCACAAAGTGTGACGCCATTATCCGGGTGCCAACGACACGATCGCCAGACTAAGCTCCGCTGGCGATTCAGTTTGTGGCTAACGTACTTCTGACTTACAGATAAGGCGTTTCAATGGAGGCACAGACGACCCATGAATGATGCACCATTGACTATGCAGCGAGCCGAGACACGCTCCCCGCGCGTTGACTTCGCACCATTCTTATACTCGAGAAATATCCTGCGTCTGTCCTGCTTGGGACGGAGCAATTTCTTCTTTGGTACTAAGTATACCTAATTCATAGTGAACCACCAGCAACCCGAGTCCGAGTTCTGTTGTTTGATCGCTATCGCAACATGCAGCGGATAATGCACACGTAAACGTCCGGGGAGATCATAATTGGTGACCAGTAAGTATCCATCAGCATTACATCGAAAAGAGCATGGAGCTCGGTAGTATCAATTCTCAAAAGCGATTTCCTGTCGTCAATCACATTAGTCTTCCCACCGTACTGACTGCCTCTGGACTACTTGCAATTGTTGCAAACATCGACCAGTATGCTAGAGTCCAGACGAATTTCCACCATTTCGGCATGGAAGTAAAGTAGCAGCTTGGGCAACGAGCACGTCCCTTCTTGTAATGTGGTAAAAATGGCGGCGCGTGTATTTCTTCTTCGGGCGGAGCTTTCCTTATGAGCTCTGCCACGCTTGACTACGCACTTGAATTGCGTGCGACGACGCTTACTACTTATTGACTATGGCGCTCTGCGCTCATTGACGAGGTACAGCAACTTGCTCTGTGGACTTGATAGGCGGTGGGATTCGTATCCTCCAACTCAGTGCCTGGGAGGATCACGGCGGTGTTTGCTCCCTGTATTCCTCTTGTGCACCTTTCCGTTTTTGCTCTTCTTGGGTTTCTTCTTGGTCGACTCAGACGCTGGTTCGATCGGCTCCTTTGGTTCGATCGCATCCATCCGAATCTCCTTCCGCAGTTGTGAGTACGGCGTGGGCACCGCCACGGGGTTCACCATCACGACGCCTGGGTTCTTGAGCTGCAGCGCTTCCGCCGCCGCTCGTTCGCGCTCTCGCTTGTCTTCTTCTGCGGCGGCCACGCAGCAGACGCCACACAGCACAGCGCACACCAAGCATCCGCAAACGTCTTCAGCTTCACTCATCTGCAGTCCGTCGGTCAATTGGTTTCAAGGTCTGAGCAGCAGTGTTGTCGATTCCTGAACGTGGTGCACGGAAGATGGCGAATTGTGCAATGACAACTCGAGACCAGCGCCAAGAATTCAAGGCCCTCGAGATGAGATTGGAGTCGGACGACTGAAACCGCGACGCTTATGGTCCCAGCACTCACGCACGGGTAAGGATCAAGAATTGCAACTACCCGTTCGCCACAATGCTACACACCGTCCAGTTCAACGTGTTACACTTCTGAACGGCGTCGTTTCGTGCTCCATCGCACTTAAGCTATCAAAACCCATCTAATCACATATAGAACCCACTGAACAGCCTTAAACCAGCTAGAATCTCGCCGAGAATCGTTGGCCATCAAAGTACCAAGTGCGACTCGAAGCTCATCTCCATTATGGCGGACGGAGACCTGTGGCGCGACCGGAACAAAGTGTTCGTGGCGGGGCTGCCGCTGCATGCGGATGACGACGCTCTGTACGAGAAGTTCAAACCTTTCGGGGAGATGCACCAGTCCAAAGTCGTGTACGACCAGAGGACGGGGCGCTCCAAAGGCTTCGGCTTCGTCACGTTCTGCGAGTACACGAACGCGCTGGACGCCGTGGACCAAATGAACCAGACGAAATGGGACAAACGCACGCTCAACGTGCGCTTCTTGCAGCCCAAGAATGGCACTAACAAAGGGGCTTCGGCTGCGGCGGTGCCGGCCCGCCCGACCAAAGTCATCGGTCCACGTCCGGAAGGATGCACGACGGTTTATGTGGGGAACTTGGCCTACGACATCACGGAGGAAGTTCTGCGCAAGGTGTTCGACAAGTGCGGCAGCATCCGCGCGGTTCGCTTTGCCGAGCACATTCAGACCAAGGAGTTCCGAGGCTTTGGATACGTGCAGTTCCACGAAGAAGGACCGTGTGAAGCGGCCGTCAAACTAGACGGCATGGTGGTTATGGGCAGACCCATGAACATCGACTACGGAGCGAGAGATGAGGGATATGCGCAAGCACGTGAAGAGCTGCAGAAGAAGTTGAAAAAGGGTATTTGTCACAAATTCCAGCAGGGCCAATGTACGCGCGGAGACGACTGTAAATTCGCACACGTGATGCAAGATCAGGATGCTGAAGAGCTCGTGCAGCCGGCGGAAAGACCGGTGAGTGGAGTTGCAGCCCCTGGTGCTTCGTTGGGAGCGTCGGCGGTGGAGTCCACTGCTCCGAGTTTTGAGCAGACACAGGCCACGTCAGATGCTCCAGTTTGCATCAACTTCCAAAAGGGAAAATGCAAACGTGGTGCGGCTTGCAAATTCCAACATTTGCATGGAAATGGAAATGCTGCAACGGAGGAGAGTGAGATTGTGCACAACGACGTGGAAGCGGAAGAAATTCACGAAGAGGAAGCGCCTGAAGAAGAGGAAACTCGTGCAGACGAAGGAGCGCCTGTGTGCCAAAACTACCAGAAGGGCAAGTGCAAACGTGGATCCGCATGCCGTTTCCGTCACGTTGCCGCGCCTGCGGGAGGTTACCAAGATCCTGAGGAGGAAGGCTGGAAGGCACCGGTTCGTGTGGCTTTGCCGGTCGCTGCAGTTGCTGAGGTGGCTGTGTGTCGGAATTTCCAGAACGGCAGGTGCATGCGCGGTGCTTCTTGTCGTTTTGCACACACTGGTAACGTACCGCAGGCGGCTGCCCCGACTGCAGTGGAGGAAGTGAGCGAGTATCAAAAGCGCTTCCAGAGTGTATGCTACAACTGGCAACGCAACGGATCATGTGCGCGCGGTGATAACTGTCCGTTTCAGCACGATGGTGGCCCTGACGCCTCGAGTGAGACGAAGTCCAAAAAGGTAAAAGAGGAACCTGAGGAGGCTGAAGAGGAAGAGGAGAGCTCCAAAAAGCACAAGAAGCATAAAAAGGAGAAGAAGCACAAAAAGCGAAAGGCAGCCGAGGAGGAGGAAGTCGAAGAGGAAGATGTCAAAAAGACGCACAAGAAGCACAAGA
>KV744426.1:0-16472 GCA_000468175.2 Phytophthora cryptogea
TTAAGCTGTGAAGACACGCTCAGCACTGAAAACTGACGTTGAGGACAAGCCACAGAATCATCTCCAGCAACAGTGGGGTGACTCTGTGGCAGCTGGAACTCCTTTGATTTGAAAGTGCCGAGCCTGGTTGTCGTCGAACAGCACAACTTGTCGAACGTGCTGCTATACATGAACAACACAACTGGCTGTAGAGTCGTTAGTTTACGGGGCCGCTGCTTCCCCCGTAAACAGGCATTTCTCCGAGCTGCACCGTGTAAGTCAATGCATTCATACACTTTGTACTAACCACACAGGTATTTGACTTGCAGTCTCTCCTGTAGGGCAAGAGCTAGCAAACAATAGCTCGACTTCCAAATGTTCACAATTGTCAGCAGACAGCGAATACCCAACACCCAATTATATACAATTAAGCCCAACAAATACGATTCCTAAACTTTCTGAGTCAGCCATCCCCAATTACCACAAGCGGGTGTCTGTTCCACGTCCCTCCAAATCAGGCAGCATACTCAAGTCAAGTCACGACCTCTCCATCTGGCGGCCAAAGATACAAAAGACGTCACAGACCAAGCAAGAGCTCACTTGATGCCATGCCACTGGACGACGACTTCAGCCACAGCCAGAGCAACAGCAGCCACAGCATGGACGACGACGAGCTGCTGGGCGAGCGCCAGCCGCTGCTGGGTCCTGCCAGCCCCGGGACGCGCACAGCCGCCGCGCTGTCCCCCAGCACGGGCCGCTCGTCCGCCCTCCTACGCCGCAGTTTCCACCATGGAGGCCACAACCGTCGGCAATGCACCGACGTGTTCTTTCTTGGGTGTTTGGCCACCTACTGGATCGGGATGGTGGCACTAGCCATCACTTCGTTCTCCCACGAAAGTAGTGTGGGTTTTGCCCAGGAGATTAAAAGCGGTGTGGACTACAGAGGACAAGCGTGTGGCCAGCACCGTTTCGTGTACTTCCCGGACTTTGAGAAAAACCCAGATTTTGGGTTTTGTGTGGATAATTGTCCCCATAAAGACGGACAGGTGCTCAAAGTGCAATTGCCATTGGAATCAGGCAAGAAAGGAGTGAACGGGTCACGAGAACTGCAGGAAGTGCAGTTTATTTCGTATGCAACGCATCGATGGGCCTATGTGTGCGCACCGGCAGAAGGTTGGTGGAGTTATTTTTATTAGTAGGGAAGTGGGGGTGGTATTGAAGGGAGATTTGGTGCAGTGAAATCTGAGCAGGTGATGATTCGACAGCTTCAGGACACTTTGGGACGGTTTGTTGGCGCTCTGGGAAATGTAAGAATTGATTTTATTTGTGGTTTTCATTGTTTTTCAAGATGCTGACGATTTGGATGCAGTGTTGGCAGGTGCTCATCATCGCCACGGGCGTGTCGTTGTCGACGGCAGCGCTGTATCTCGTGTTGCTGCGGTATTGTGGCTGTATCAGCGTTTTACTATCGACGGTGGCAATTGAGGCTACGCTGGCGTTCAGCAGCTATCGGTTGCTGAATGCGGCGTCAGATCCGCTTTCGTATGCGGACGACCCGGTGATGCTCAGCTCTCTGCAGATTAGTGCAGTCGCAATGTGCTGCGCCGCCATCCTCTTCTTGCTGTTTGCAGCCGTGAATATGTCCCGACTACTACTTGCAGGCGCGTTCATCACACATGCATCCAAAGCGTTGTCCCAGCTGAAGCGGCTACTGGTACTGCCGTTCATTTCCTACGTGCTTCTGTTGCTGCTGTTCGGGTGGGGCATTTTCGTGACAGAATGCATATTCGGTGCTGGAGAAACGTCAACTCGTATCGCAACCATCTCCGCCGGCTCGCCATCCTCTATCCGTGTGGTGACCGAATCATTCCAAGTAAGTACCAAGCTCCGATGGCTTTTTATCTACCACCTATGGGGCATGTACTGGTCGGTGAATTTCCTGCTGTCTATCGGAGAAATGATCACGGCCACGGCGATGTCGTTATGGTATTTCTCGCCTGAGAACAGAATAACGGGGTTGAAAGACTTCGAAGAGGCAGATCCCGTGTCCTACTCAATGAATACGACCATCAAGTATCATCTTGGAACGTTGGCTTTGAGCTCTGGATCTGTTGCTCCGGTTGAACACATCCGCTCGTTCTTCTTGTACCTCGAAAACAAGAATGAGTTTGACGCTAATGCGTTTACAGAGCTTGCGGCCAAGTGCTGCTGTGTAAGTTTGGGCTTCTGGGTGTGCCATCCTTTTGTGCAATTTTAACAAAATGTGTGTGCTTGCTGTTTGGCCAGTGTTGCATCTGGTGCTTCAAACATTGTCTGAAGTACATTTGCAAGGAAGCCGTCTACGTCACTGCGATCCAGGGAACAGACTTTTACACGTCGGGAAAGGTAATTACTTATGCGAAGAGGCGTGAAGTTTGATCACCTCTGACAGAACTTTCACGTTTTTCGCTTTACTCTACAGTTGGCTTACACGTTGATTTCGTCCAATCTACTCCGAGTTGGAGCTCTCAGTCGAATTGGTCATGCGTCAGTGCTCCTCGGCAAACTGATCGTGTGCACCACAACGTGCCTCATCTCGTGGTTTCTCCTTGAAGACGTACGTCAACTCCTCTTGCGGCAGAGTCCGAAAGAAAGTTGCTTTCTCACGCGTGATGTGATCTTCTCTGCTTTGAATCAGGTCCCTTCGCCCGTGTTGCCACTTGTGGTCGTCGTGCTCTTCTCCTATAGCGTAGCGCACGCATTCATGACGGTGAGATCGTGGTTAATGACTGACTTCGTGAAGGACCCCGAGCTAATCTCCAACTGTTTGTGAATTGGTTGTCAGATCTACGAGACTTCGATCAACATGCTGCTCATGTGCTTCACACTGGACGAGAACCTGCACGGTGGACGTGGCAACTCGGCTCACGCGTCAGCACCATTGATCCGGTCGGTGAACGACCACCTGCGGCCAAAGTGGCAAACGGTTTTGTAGGGTTTTCTGCCGTCAGACCTTAACTCGCGCGAGCAGCTAGAGCCCGACGCTCGCGCTTGCTCTTTTGATAGCTTATACTATGAAGTATAAGGGTGTCCAGGCCCCTCTTTCGTCCTCGTTGTGCAAGACGCTTGTCAAAGTCCTCAGTGGCGTTTCGGTAGCTGCGACCGCACGAAAGGTCGCGTCCTCAAACGAGACATGGCTACATTTGTGCCCACCGAAATGGCTACAGGGACCTGTACTTGGCATGGCAACACCAAGCTCTGAATTTTGCTGCTTTGCTATCGACCAGCAAATGTCAAAGTGCCTCGCGTCCGGAGCAGAAGCTCCAGCGTAACGGAAAGCAAGCGAGCAATCACGGCCGAGTAATCCTCAGCCGCGCGCACATCAGGCCTCACGTTGCCTTCAACCACTGATCGCCGATCCAGCTGCCGAGCTGGAGCAAGGATACCCCTGATTCATGCGTGAAATGCATTCCGTGTACTGTATCGAGCTCCAGCATTGCGGATGGATATTCTGAAGCCTGTATCTTGGGACAAGCAGTATTGCTGGCAGGAGCAATGCCAAGTTGGCAATGCGTAGCCAACCTCCGTTGCTGCTACGTCGACGGTCTCTGCACACGAGCTGCAGCATGTATCCTTGCGCGTCCGTCTTTCCTCGGCGCAGATCGTCGGCAGCGAAGAGCTCTTCAAGAAACCTCTTTACTTCCATATCGTCCGACTCCTTATACTGATGCGACCACAGAAACGAGCCGTCTATTTGCCCTTCACTATGGATGGACTCGACTAAGCACCTGTCGAAACTGTTTCACTCTGTACATCTAATATTGAGTTAGCTTTTACCGTAGTTTGTAGGGCATTTCGACAGCCCAACTCGAGCCTCGCTCTTTTGCACACGCTTGCAATAGCGCTCTCGACGACACGAACTGGCACAGCGAGCGCTCCCAAAACGTGCCACACCACGTTACTTCGCCCTCCGTTTTCTGCCTCTACTTTCTTTCGACGGCACATTGTCTGACCACAAAGTGTCGCACAGCCGCGAGTCCGCCAAATCAGTACACCACATACAAACCACCTATCAACCTCTCTCCAATCACCTACTACGATACGTTATATCTTCCTGTGTCCACCACACCATCTTCCGTACACCTCCTCCGCCCCTTTCCAAAGCGTCCCACGTCGGATACACTGCTCACTCTCCAATCTCAGTACACCAGCTTTACAACGGTCGCGCCGCGCATTGTCTGAGATATTGCGGCGCTTACTTTCCCATTGGGATCGTGGAGCCGCCATCCGTTACGGCGCATTGCCTCGCACCTCTAAGATCCTCCGCCATGGACGACGTGCAAGCAGCAGCAGCAACAGCAGAGCCACCAGTAGACGCGGTGCAGTCATTTCCAGACGAAGACGAGGAGCTCAACGCCACGGACACGTCCAGAGACGACGAAGAGGCCGCAGTGGAAGCCCCCGAAGAGCTGCAAGCACAGGAGACGGACGACTCAGTGGCCGTCCATTTGCAACAGCTGGAACAGACTCGAGACCATCTGCAGGAGACGTCCCGAGCAGCCTCGTGCTCGTCCCTTTCGAGCTCCAGTGGCGCCGGCTCGGCGTCCTCAGCGGCGTCGCTGGCGAGACGAGCGTCGGCCCACGCCAGAGTCAACAACCCGCTGCGTGGAGACACCAACTTGAAGATCTTCCTGCCCAGTGACAACTTGGCACTCAAAGCCATTTTGTCCCCACAGAACGCACGCTCTCCGTCGTCAGTTGAGACCAAAGAGGAGAGCAAAACGACGGAGGACGTAGGAAGCTCTGCCAATTTACTGGACAAATTGCTCTTTCGTAACGGGACGCCGACGCCGGTGACGCCCAAGAAGTCCATGGGGAGCATCGTGGAAGACGAAGTGGAAGCCATGAATGTTGTTATTATGAACACCAACCTCCCGCCGCCGCCTTTCGCCAACATGTACGCGTGCGAGTCGTGTCGAGAGGACATTGGGTCGCTGCTGTCCAAGGGTCGACACCACTGCCGCAATTGTGGCGGTTCCTTTTGTTCCAACTGCACTACGAAGACGATTGTGGTGCCGTACCAGGCTTATTTGGCGAGAGGAGAGCTGCGTGTGTGTGACGGTTGCTACCATCGCATCAGGAACTATCAGAAGCAGGTCAAGAGCACCAACGTCACGTGGAGTGGACTGCAGCCTCCGTCTAGTGAGGATATTGTCCGGGATTTTAATCTGTCGGAGGACGAGTCTCCCGTGGCAATTTTCAACTGCGCACTGTTCTTAGAAACCATGCCACATTACGGACACCTCGTGCTCACGCGCAAGCGGTTGTGCTTCCAGAGTTATGCCGACTCCAAGAAGCGCAAGGTCGCGTACTCTCAAATTCAATCGCTGCTGAAGCCACAGTTTTACTACATTAATGGCTTGCAAGTGAAGACCAAGCGCAAGGAGACGTTCTTCCTGGCTGAGTTTAATGGGCTACGGGATACGTGTTTCCTGCGCCTGGATCAGCTTATTAGAGCCTACCAAGAAGCCAGCAAACTGAAAGGTGCCGGTCCTGGAAAATCGCCTAGCTCTAAAGAACTTCGGAAGCAGGCAATGGATCGCCGACGCTCGTACAAATTGATTTCGGACCACATCGTGTCTTCAATAGGAAGCACGGGGAGCGCCACTAACCCACCGCTCTCTTCATCGTCTGACATCTCCACCGTCGGCTTCATCGATATGGACGATGATGAAGACGCTAACGCGGAGACGCCGCTCAGTGAAATTGTTGAAGAAGGTGGCCACACTGATGACAAGTCAACGGCGAGTGATGAAGAACCGTTTGAGCCGCTTCCGCCTGATCCGCTACTCGAAAAGATGACGGTGCTTCTAGACTGCGATATGCGAGCCGACGTCCAGCGAGTTTTCGATCTGTTGTGGAATGACGGGCCCGGACAGGAGTTCTCGTATTCTAACATGGAGAAGGCACGCGACATTGACATTGACGTCGAGAAGTGGAAACCCATCGATAAGAATGACCCCGTGAAAGCCGAAGAGATCCACAAGGGTTTTGAGATTTCCAAGGAGGACGACTATACTCTTTATCGCATAGTGCGATCTCAACATCCACCCAAGACGTCCTTCCCAGGATTGCCTCCATACGCTGGGTGTACTCGGACGCAGCGTTTTCGTCTTGAAAGAAGCTCTAATGGCGGGGATAAGTGGGATCGATTCGTGATCACGGAGCTTAACCGCATGAGCAAGATCCCGTTTAGCGACTACTTTGAAGTGGAGATGCGTTATGTATTTTCTCGAGATGGCAACAACTACTGCCACGTTCAAGT
This sequence comes from Phytophthora cryptogea, assembly GCA_000468175.2. Classification (NCBI taxonomy): domain Eukaryota; phylum Oomycota; class Peronosporomycetes; order Peronosporales; family Peronosporaceae; genus Phytophthora; species Phytophthora cryptogea. The sequence continues at coordinate 6,284 of KV744426.1, forward strand.
TGGCCTGGTTGTCAACTTCCTCAAAGCGACGTGGTTTAAGTCTCAGATCAACTCGTCAACACGGTCAGAGTCCAAGGAGGCGCTGGAGTCATGGGCGAAGCAGGCCATCGAGTTCCTGGAGTCTCAACGGAATCGCGTCGTCCCCCTCTCTCCAACTCTCAGGGCGTTGTCTGCATCAGGGAGTTTTAACGAGCTCGAATCTGATGCAAGCAATGCCATCCATCCGGTGCTCAAGCGTCCTGCTATCAAACGGCTTCAAAATGCAGATGCACCGGTCTGTTCTACTTCGAAGACAGAGTCTACAGCTTTGAACATTCTCGACATCACGCAGTCACCAAAGTCACTCGTGCAGTGGCTCCTTCTCGGTTTGTTGTTGTATGGTCTCTTGCTTCTCCGTGGGCACCAAGCGCAAATGCAGCAACTTACCGATGCCACAACAAAACTACTTGAGCACCTCCAAGAGCAGCAGAGTATGATGATGAAAATGCAGCAGAATTGCGAAAGTGTCTCGGTTGAAGCTGCAATGCAGACACTCCAGCGGTTCGTGGACGCGTCGACTGATTAACTCGGGGTTGCAACACATTTTAGATCCCCGCCATAAACTTAACGACAGTGTTTGTAAAGCAAATTCTTCGCTTCTACGTGATTGATCGTTGGAGACGAAGAACTTTCGAGATACCCGTCCCAAGTTTGCATTTCCTAACGGTGGGGTGCCATTCGCGAATTTGCCGTTTACGAGAGAGAAGATGCTTCTACGTCAGCTTGCTCTTCGCCATGCAGCACAAGAAAGAGAAGCTATAGCGTGTTCCCTGGAACCCGCTTTACGCAATGTTTTCCACGAGAACTTAAGATCAGGAAATGTTGAGCGATTGCAAGAAATGCTTGAGAAGGAGCCTGTCCTGGCACAAGCGCGCAATTCTGATCGTGAAACTCCACTTCTCATCGCTGCGGTGCATCCAGAAACCGTTAAAGCTGTAAAGATGATTGACTTGTTGATGGAACATGGAGCGGTACTGGGGTCTCGCGATCTGCGAAAGCGAAATGTGCTGCTGTATGCCTGTCATCACGGCGTGGAGTGGGAAGTTATTGAGTGCTTGATGAAGTGGAATGCTGCAAAAGGCGGAGGAATACTGAAGTGGTCGCACTGTGATGAAGAAGTTCGCAGCTCATTGCTTCTAGCGACTGAAGCTGGGCATACCCAATTGGTGCTGCGTCTGCTTGACGAGATTGACCTTGAGGAATATGCCCAGCAAAACCACCCTTTTCATGTGCTGCAGACGGTGATCGAATCTGGCAACGAAGATCATGCGCTGGCGATCGCAGAGCACCCACAGATCAAAGCTGCGTTAGCAGCCCAGGATATGAACCGATACAAGGGGTGCGGAGGTGTCTTTCATAAATACACGATAGTCAAGTGCACTGAATCTGCGGTTCGACTGGGGATGACTGATGTGCTTCAGCTAATGGACCAACAAAATCACCCGAAAGTGAGCCATGCAACGTGGTGTTCCGTTCACGATTCCTCGACAAACTCAGCTTCAATAAACCCTGTGATTCAAACTATTGCCGAGAAGTATGCAAAGGATTGTCGGTGGGAGCAAGTCAAAGGATTATTCCTTATTCGATACCGAGGACGAGATGTCAACAACGCAAGTGAACAGCTACAAGCGCATGCGCTGGTCCACCTACCAGACCAACTCCTTCACATAATTGTGGAGTTTATCCAGCCAAAAGAAGTTGGTGTTAAGAGTGATTCATGGGAGGCGTTGCTTGCGCTGATGGTATCATGCCCGTAAGGATAACTCAAACAGAAAGTGTTGGAAGTGCATTTAAGTATGTCTTCAAAATTAAATGGATGTTGCGTTTTTCACTCTGCCTTGACCTCCGCCTTCACCTCGCTCTTCACTTCAATCGGCTGTGCTTGCACAGGCTCAGGTTGCGCCCTCGCTCTCGAACGAGTCGGGATAACTCGCACCGGCACTTCATCACTTGCAGAAATTGATGGAACGAACACTGACGAATCCACAGCCGGCCCCTTCCTCTTCTTACTTGCCTGCTCCGAACTTTCATCCACTTTACGCTTCGACGCCCTCTTCTTTTCAAAACTCTGGGCTTTCTTCTTCTTGCTCTTCTTTTCCTTTTCATACGTCGGTGGCTTCTTAATCTTGATATCCTCCATCAAACTCTGGAATGCCTTTGCGTTTTTACGCTTGAGCAACGCCGACTGCTGCTCCAGCTCTTTTTCTTCCTTGTCCAGCTGCTGCTCGTACTCTTCACGTCGTTTGGTCATTTTCAACTTGCTAGCCTCATCTCTCTTCCTCTGCAGCGCTCTTTGAGCCATTTTCAACCTCCCCACTTGGTTCGTGAACACGGCGCTCACTCCTTTTTGCTTTTCCGCCTTCTTATTCTGCTTGTTTGAAGGCTTTTTGGGCTTCTCCCTCGTAGGTTGCACCAGTGGTTTGGCCCCACGATTCACATTTCCAGTGCACGCTTTGCATTTTCGAAACTCTTTTCTGCTTTCACTTCGCTGCGTCTTGGAGTAACTCGTGTTTGGCAGCACCAAATTGCAACATTTGCAGTCGAGCATTTCCTTGGCTTTATCAATTTCGTCTTGGGGTATTAGAAGAACTGGGAACCCACAGGCAGTGCAGCACGGAGGAATACTTGCATTTTGTTCTTCTTGCTCTTGTTCTTGTTCTAGTTTGACTTGTTCTTGTTGTACTTCTTCTTGTTCTGGTTCTTGTTTAGCTGTATCAAAACTTGAGAGTTCTTGTTTGAGCGCTTCTTGTTTGGCTTGTTCTTCTTGTTTGACCATTTCTTGTTTGACTTCTTGTTTGGTTACGTGGGACTCGACCACTTCCGACTTGACGACCACCGAAACGTCAACTTCAGTTTTCATCGCCTCGACGTTTGGCTCGGATTTCACTTGCAGATACGCGCTGTCGTCTTCGCTTTCTGTGGAGCTGCCACCATCCGAGGCATACGCAGCGCTGTTCATTGCCGTTTCTTTGACTGATTGGTGGATGAGAATAGCTGCTCAAAACGCAAAATTGAGTCGAAATACATCATGGCTACAAACTGTGCACTATTTTAACTTCAACATGAGCTGCGTTTACTTGCTTGTTGCTGCACTACAGAAGTTGTGGTGTTGACGCAGAGCCCGCTCTTCGTCGAATTCGCGACTGCAATTTTCGCATTTGCGCTTGGCGGCGGCTCGCGGCTGAAGTTTCTGCCAGTGAGCGTCGAAATCTTCGGATGAAGTGAACGAGAGCTGGCAAATTGAGCACGTCTTCGACTGAGAGGCTGCAGCTGTAGAGCTAGAAAGTGTAGCATTTTCTTCACCAGCAGAGACGGAAGACTCTGTGGATTTTGCTCCATCCGTCGCTGCGGACTGCTGCTTCTCGTACCAGTCTGGCTTGATGAGCGGGTCCTTTCCGTGTTTAGCTAGCTGATGCTGCTTTCTAGCGTCCTCCTTCTTGAACGTACGGTCGCAAAACTCGCAGGGCAGAAGCACCTTCTTCGGAGCGCCCCCTTCCAGTTCGTGCACCATGTGTACGTGCGTCCTCAATCCCTGCGCAGACTTGAAGCTCCTTTCGCATTGAGTGCATGCAAACTCCAGTGGCAGTTCGTTCTCAGCCTTCCGCTTGCGTGACATCTTCACTTCCTTCTCAGCCGACACGTCACCAACAGCATCTTTACCTGCGTCACCCTCTTCGCCCTCCGTTTGTCGTCGGAAGATGAACAACGTACTCTCCTGCTGCTTCTTCTCTCCATGCAACGTAACCAAGTGAAAAGACTTGCCGTTCTGGTGTCGTTTGCGTTCATACGCCACTCCAAACCGTCCATCCGAGTCCACGTCGTCCACTTGTCGATGCAGCTTCAGCCCTGCACTCGTCGCTCGCTGCACCGCTTCCCAACGTTCCGGTTGTCCCTCGGCCAACGTCAACAGAACTCCGCTGTCCTCTTGCTCGTCCTGCTCCAGCACCTCCAACGCTGACGAATAAAAGTGCGACAACAAACTCTGATGGCGTCGGACGTTCTCCTCGCCGCAGTGTGGATGATTGAACACAACTGAGTGGAATTTGAGCTCTCGGTCTGCACCAGCCGCCACGAGCGACTCGCGGAGGTTTGTGGCGTCCACTCGATGCCTCACAATTGCTCCGAGCTCTTGCAATTGGACACAAATGCGTTTGCTCTCTGGGTACTTGGCCACGAGCTCCTCGTAGCTGTCGTAGGACGTGGCAGTGAGCTGCAGTGTGTCATCGCCTCGACTTTTGGCCGCTTTGGCCAATGCCAACGAGTACGAAAAGTTGCCGTCGCCTACAGTGAGAACGCGATGTTGAACTGCAGTTGGAGACGCATTGGAGCGCGTCTCTGGGCTCGGAGCTGCTTCGGGGGACGCTGTGGCCGTTGACATTGACACACAAGTCTCTGGTGGACAGGCACGCGAAGAATGTATACGTTGTGCGAGATTACTGTATGCAAATGATTAGTCCAGCTGGATGAATGGCTACTTTCGACAACATGGCTACACTGGTTGCACTACTACGTCACAGCATTGATGTTCAACTTCATTCCTGCGTTGCCACGCACGAGTGCCATGCGTCCTAAGCTTCTGGTTTACTTAGTACCATAGTAGCACCATCGCATGGCGTCAAAACGGCCATGCGCCTTCCCTTGGCTGCAACAAGACGCTGCACCAAGTAGAGGAGACCACGACGTTTGAGTGGCACTTTGCGCCTGGGATGCTGCCACTGGAAGCAAAGGCTTGTGCTTGTTAAAATGCCGTTCGGGTTGAAGTGCGTTTGCTGGCTCCAACTCCTTCCGTAACTCCTGGTGCCGCTTTGGGTGCATATCTTGAGCTTCCGTCTTCTTGTCTCTCGTGGCATTCTCCGATTCTCGGCATGGTGCCCACCAATTTGCTCAATACTCGCGGCCTCGTGGCCATCTCGCCAGGTCCGTTGCTCGGCAGCACTGTCGCTCTTGTGCTCTTCTGGGTCATGCGTCACGGACGAGAACGCAGACTGACGTGGACCAGTACACCGCTGCCTCCTCACGGGTACCAACTCCTGCCCACTGCATCGACGTCTCAGTTGGTGCGAGTCGGGATGACGGCGGAGCAACCGCAAGAAGGTTCAAAGGCGTTCTACGAATGGGTCTTTGCAATGACCACGAGGTTTCATGGCAAACCGTGGCTGCTACACCGACAAGGACGCTCCGACGTGCTTGTGGTGAGCTCACCCGCAGCTTTTGAAGACATTCAACGGACGTTCGCAGTTCAATTCGAGAAGAGCGACGACGCTGCTGAAGGATTTGCGCGTGATGTTCATGGGGGAGTTATTGCATCGGTGTGCACTGGACAACTCCGTCCGTCGGTGAACATGCAGCGACAACTCGCAGCCAGTGTGTTGGGGTCACAATCACTGCGTCACCAAGCTTCATATCTCGTAAAAAAGCACCTTCCTTCGTTGTTGAAAGCTTTGGAAGATGCAGCAGATACAACAAGACTGGGAGTTGGTAGTAGGGGGCTGGAGATGAAGAAGTTAGTGCAGCAGTTCGCGATGGAGGTGTTCACCGAGATGGGCTTCGGTTTGCAGCTCGGAGCGCTACGGTCACCACTATTCGAGCCAAGTCTCTTTGAAAAAGCTGTTGACGACGTTCGCATGTTAGTAGCTGAGCGATCGAAGCGACCTGCAGTCTCGTGGAAGCTCGAACGCCTACTGGATGTCGGGAGTGAAGCTGCATTGAGTCGCAGTGTCAGCATGGTGAACTCCATAACCCTGGGAGCTGTCGAAGCCAAAAGGAAGAAACATCGATCCGACAGTGGAGGTGACAGTGGAAGTCGTGTGGACATGCTCGACCTGCTTCTAGGGCAGAAATGCAGTAGTAAAAGCTCCAAAGACCCGGAGTTCCTGGCTGAGTTCGTGCTGGGTTTGGTCATGGCAGCGAGAGATTCCATGACGCACACGTTGAGCAATTGTCTGCAGTGTCTCGCCCAGAACCCCGAAGAGCAGGAAAAACTCGTTCGCGAGTTGAAAGAAGCAGAAGATGAAGGCAAAGAGCTTCACTCGGTTGTACAGCTAGAAGCTGTGATCAAGGAGACACTTCGATTGCATCCACCCAAACCATTCATTCGACGTCGTGCAAGACAAGACACAGTACTGAGTGACAACACATTTGTAGCTGCTGGGACGGAGGTGGCCATGGATCTGTACAGCATGGCTCGACGTGACAACGTGTGGGGGTTTGAAAGTGCACAATTCCGTCCGCAGCGATGGATCGACACCACCACCAACAAATTGCGTCCCGTATCAAACTACAAGCTCAATGCGTTCTTAGGTGGACCCCGAGCGTGTTTGGGCGCTGACATCGCTCTGTCCGAACTCAAGATGGTGATTGCAGCGGTGATAAACAAACTACATCTCGACACAGTTGAGCAAAGTAACGCCGTGGATAAGACTCGGACTCGGGACCAGACATGCGATGAAGGCGTACGAATTCAGGTCCGACGGCGTGATCTCAGCTGGCCAGGTCACTACAGCTAAGCTTAGCAAAGTTTCACTGTGAAGAAGATTTACATTAATGCATTGGCAAGCCAAGCAAGAGGAACTTGTTGGCAAGAATATGCGAAGTTTAATTGTCAACAACCAGTTTGCACTGCATTTCTTTGGTTGGATGTTGGGGTTCACGTACAGATGCCGCGATAGTACAAGCTGCGTTATCACCTCGTCAATCCTCAGACCACGATGCCGTCCTGAGAAACGGTTGTCTACCGGTAGACCAGAAAGCTCGCATATGTGGGGCCACGAGGGGTGAAACTATTCCGTCACCTGCAACGCCATCCTCCCTCTGTTCATTTATCTGAACCAAAACTTTGTTTTTACCAGCCCGACCTATTTCACTCTTCACTTCCTCGTTCTCTTGTCGGACTTCTTCACAAAGCCGCTGGTCTCGTCTTTGAAGTTCGTCCTCCCAAAGTAAACTGTTCGACTGCCGTGAACAACAAACATTTTCTGCGGCTCGTACCTTGACATTCCTGAAAACTCTATCGAGAGGATAGATATCCTCAACCTTCACTTTCGTCAACAATGCCGATATGGCGTTTGACTCGAAATGGCTCAGAAGGCCAGCAATCATTGCAGTACGAAGACGCAACCAACTCCACTGGTGGTGAGAAGTATCTTGTTAAAGGTGCTGGAGCTGGAGGAATTCAGCCGACTTCCGTTCCGCTTAAGCAACTTGCTGGAGATTCAAGTCGGTCTCAATCTGCTGGCAACTCGAACCCAACACTGCAACTTGCTGAGCTTTGCGTCGATAGTGCAGGACACGTAAATTGTGCTTCCACTGCACCGTATACGGCACCATCAGATGCAGGAGAAGTGACTCCGAATGCCAGGGAACCATACGCGTTTGAAAACGATTTCGTGCGTGGCAAGTTGCTGTTCCTGTTGAACCCGTCGGCGATGAAGGACGAACTATTAACCGATCCGGCCACCACTTTGATCCGAAACGAGTTGTTCGAAGGCAAGACTCGGCTCTTCTGGGTGCAGCTTCAGCTCCAGTTCAAGCAAAATCCACCGGAAGGCAGCGTGTTGTACATTGGTGGTGAGGTCCCACGAGCAATGAACCTCGGGTTCTTTACTGGCCGAGGCTGCAATCTGCTCTTGAGAATTCTTCGGTCTCTGGTGCGAGGACTTCACTACAGTTTTGGCGAGTCTGTTGAATCCAAGACAGATAGCGAAGACGCAGAGCTACCCCACATCAGCTTTCCACTTTACACAGCAGTCGACCAATTCATCTGCACGCCGGCTGGACAAGAGCCTCCTGCACTTGGTTCAGCAGATTTCGGGGAGTCGAAAGAGGATGCAGCACAACGAAGACGCTCGGGGTCAAGCGGTGCAGCGTACGCCTACAACACAAAAGACACATACTCATTCCACTTTCACAGCTACTACCTCGATTTCTTGCGGTGGCAGGTGACCAACGTGCCAGGAATGAAGGCAACCGACTTGAGAGTGTTTTGGGAGGACATGCCACTGCATCTCACGGCCTATTTCATCACTCCAACTGCAGCAAAAGGTGGACAGGAACTACCCGTAATTCACTCACGAAGAGAGAAGAAGTACCAGTTCTGCTTCCAGCTCAGGCATGCACATCAACGACCAACAAATGCCGAATCTGTTCACAACACTCAGGAACCTCATCGCCTATCGGCTGTCAATTTCCAGCTACCCGCGGAGGTCACAGACATTTATGGTCGACTTGAGGACATTCAGCGACGTATAACCAAGTTTGAGGTGCATGTTCCAGCGTGGCTCGAGTATTTGAGCTGCTCCCCAACAAACCGTGAACGTCGAGTGGGGTACGTCGTTGTCGTCCGAGAGTTTGTCGATGAAGCACCAGCAACTGACGAAGAACCCAAGCCGTCAAGAAGTACACGGAAGAGTCGAAAGTCAATGAAGAAAGACCGAAAGACCAAGAACGAGCGAGTGCTGCTGCTTCCAGCACTCTCAGCGTTTGCTCCGCTCTCGTTTCTAAAACATCAACAGTCCTCGCAAATGGGGAAGAAATCCGGGAACTCGGTTCTCGCAACGTCCGCTATCACCGTCCGATCTCGTCGAAATAAGCTGAATACGATCGAAGCGGAGCGAGAGTTCTTGGACTACTACATCCAGTTACTTGCAACTCCATTAGCAGGAGTTCTTGCAGCCGACGAAGAAATCAGCCGAAGCGAGTACTCCAGCGGTGACGACGGCCCAAGTCCTTTACCAGAGCAGATTTATTCCGCCCAGAAAGCGCTACTGGAGATGATCACAAGTGCGTCGTCGTCTTCACTGGAAAACGAGTGGCCGTTCTTGTCTTTGGGCACTGGTACTCAAAGCACATCGACATTCCTCTTCTCATCATCATCGATGACTTCATCAGACAGGGGCTCCAATATCAGCGTTCCTCCACCGCCGCGACCGGGTGCAGTTCATGTAGTCCGAGTTATGAGCAGTACGCAGTGGCGACACGAATGGCTCATGCTTGACGAAGGAAGTCGAGCGCTTCGGTTTTCAAGGTTGCTGTCGAACAGCAGTGCAACAAAGTTTGCAATCTCCTTGGACACTGTACTCGGCGTTTCCGCTCAAGGACCCACCTTTCGACGATGCTCGTGCACTTGCACATCAGATGACAGCACTCAACTTGAGATCTCAGAGCAGTCGAACACTCAGCTTCACTGGTTGCACGTTGGAACTGTAGGTCGGTGCCACCACTTAGCGTTTGCTTCACCTGAAGCTCGACGGCCATGGATTGAGCTGCTATCACGCCTCACGGACAAATCTAGTCGAACGCCCAAGTCTGCTCTTACCGTTGGCCCCGACATATTTGGTGGCAAGCAGTTCGTGCTGAATGACTGCAGCTCCATGACGTTATCTCCAGTTACCACTTCACCATGGAGTGGATGCCACTTGTCCTCGGGATGCGTCATGAATCGACCTCTGGATCTCGTTTCCAGCGCGCTGAAACAAGTCCTCAACTTGAGCAGCAAGAGTCAATTGGCGTTCTTCAGGGATGGCAGCATCGACCCCGACTTTGTGAGCGACTTCCTTTTCTTTCAAGACCAGGTTCAGCTCCTCCAGCACGCAGATCTGCTGCCACTTGCAAGGAGCGAAGGCAACCGTCTCGTGTTTTTCATCAACTTGTATCATCTCGTGATTGTGCACGCGAACCTCCTGGGGTTAATGCCCAAGTCGAAGACTCAATGGGGTCGGTTCTTCAATGGAGCAACCTACCGTCTTGGAGTTACGGCCAAGACGCCTGGAGGTCTTCACTTCTCTCTCGCTGAGATTGAGCATTGTGTCCTGCGGTCGTCAATGTCAAGTCTCAGGTTACCATTAGCGTCTTTCGTCATCCCGCGCTTCGCGGAGCGCGATCTGCGTTCATGTCTGGCACTGAGGTCACCCGACTTCCGAATCAACTTCGCGCTCAACTGCATGACGTACTCGTGCTCGGACCGCGTTTCGATCTATGACCGTACAAGTCTCAACGCTCAGCTGGATGAAGCCACTCGCCAAGTCGTAAGCCGAATCCTCCGCTACGATGATAAAACCCGCGTCGTGTACTTGCCCAAATCGTGCGACTGGTACCGAAGAGACTTTGCAATCGCTGCGGATGTCGAGAGGCATTGCTCCCGTGACGATCTGGA
>KV744426.1:17627-33501 GCA_000468175.2 Phytophthora cryptogea
ATGCTGTACTCGCGGTCGACGTCCATGAACAACTCGCGCCGCAGACGTGCGAGGCTGACGGCCTCCCGTCTGCGGCGCTCGAAGCTGCTGACGGAGGTGGCCATGCGCAAGATGAACTTGGATCCGGAGAAGACCATGCAGATGGAGCAGATCTCGGAGCAATTGTCCCCCGAAGACATCAATTTCTTCCACCACATCTTCCGACAGATCGATAGTAAGTCGTTTGTCTAGCTTTGGCTAGTGGTGGAGTGATGTCATCTGACGGGAAGGGAGTGTGCGTTGCAGCGGACAACTCGGGCATCATGCTGCGCTCGGAGCTCCATGAAGTGCGTACAAATTCCACGATATCAACGTAGCAAACACTTCTAATTCATTTTGACGCTTGTTGCAGGCTCTCACGCTACTCGGGATCTCTCCCAGCGACAAGGAGCTGGACGAGTACTTGCTCGTTGCAGACGCAGACGGTCAGTCCTCTCAAGACAACAGCTTCCACACCTTGCAACACCTTACAACTGATCGAACTCTTGGTTCTCTATTGAACTTGCAACAGGCAGCAAAGCCATTGATCTCCAGGAGTGGGTTGTGCTGTGTGGCATGCTCGTTACTCCTCCCCATGACGAGGAAGACTTGCTGGGCGCATTTCACGTAAGTTATCAAAAACATCACCTCAACCACTTCAATTCCTCCACTAACTTAACGCAGTGTTTGTTCCCCAATGAGGAAGACATCCCCGTCGTTGTCTTCCGTACCAAGATGCAGCGTATCCTCGAGAACGCGTACGCGCATCTCCCGGACAGCAACCAACACGAAGTGAGTTGCTACGTGGACGACATCCTAAGTGCGCTCGATCCCAACAATACGGAATGTATCGACGTGCAGGAATGCATCCGCATTCTCAGTACGCCCTACCACGGCAAACCTCCACTTCCTCCGAGCCCTACAGTGGCTGAAACCCAGCAACAAGACCAAGACCCAGACCCAGACCAGGACCAGTAACCCTACCCCGTTATCAGGTTGGTGTGTCACATTACATCAAACTGGTCGCATCATTTTCACTCGAAATATCTTGGAAAACGTAATGGGAGCTAAAAAATAAAAGTAATCATTCTCGATTTCGCAGTCGCTCTACCTCGTTCTACCTGCGGATATGCTCAGCGGATCGACGGCGGGGGCGCCCGTGGAGGTGGATGAGCATACGGCGCAGATGTGGCGCGAACTCGTGGACAACAGTGTCGAGTGTGAGCTCTGCAACGAGCCCTACGACGACGACGACAGCGACGACGGCCACATCCCGCGCCTCTTAGCGTGCGGCCACACTTACTGCCAGGTAGGGCGTTCTACCTTGCTACCCCTTCCCCTTTTCACTTTTTGCTAACCCTTGTCCCTTTTCAATCTGATAATGGATATGATATTGTAGAGTTGTCTGGATGGGTGGGCGCATTCGTCCTCTACAGGCTCGCAGAATGGGGACATGATCAAGGTAGAGTGCCCTACTTGTCGTAGAGCGACCTACTTTGACGGCGCCCATGGCGCGCGTGCTCTACCCAAGAACTACGAGCTGGTACGCGCTCGTCAGGAGATGGAGGCGCAGACTCAGAACCAATTGCGTAGACTACGGGAGGTCTGGACTACCCAAGTGAGGGAGAAGGAGCAGCTGGCCAAAGAAGCCGAGGAGCACGCGCGCACGGCGCAACGGGAGAGTGTGCAGCTCTCGCAGCGCGCCATGTTCCTGACCAAGCAGGTGGAGATCAATGAGCAGGAGAAGAAGCGCGCGCAGGAATTGGCGGAGGAAGCCAGACATCGAGCACTCGTGGCGTCGCAACAGGCTGAAGCACTGCAGGCAGAGACGGAGAACTTGAAGCGACAATTGCAGAATGATGCGGCGCAGCTTGCGAGGGTGCAGCTCGACGCTTCCAGTGCTGCTGCGGTGGCCAAGGAGCTGCACTCTAAGGCGGAGCAGTTGCAGCAGCAGGTGGACTGCGTTCGAGCGCAGCTTTCGCTGCATGCTGGTAGACATGACCCCAGCAAGCTGGTGGTGTTGGTGTGTGAACCGACGACGGTGGGGTCGTGGCTACTGCCGTACACGAGATACGCTGTCATCAGCATCGCTAGCGACACGACCAAGGGTGCCCAGGCGATTGACCCGTACCAGGCTGCCAAGACGTGGACGCGTCTACGCCAAGTGGAAGAGCCCAGCTCCTCGGTGAAGGTTTACCGCCGGTACAGCGATTTTGTGTGGCTACAGCGTGAACTTCAGCGTCAATTCCCATTTGAGCTCGTGCCTTGCATGCCGGGGAAGCAACTCTTCTTTAACAAGGAGAAGGAGTTCGTGGGCGAACGCATGCGCTTGCTGGAAGCGTTCGTGCGCGGCGTGCTGCGGCAACCGCTCCTAGCGGTGACAGAAGAAGTGCGTGCTTTCTTGCTGTCCACCACGGAAGAGCTTGAAAGTCTCCGACGTGCCACCTCCAGCTATTACAGCAGCGTGGATGGTGACGACATGCTCTCTGTGGACGAAGATACACTGGAAGATGACGTGGAGTCTCGAAGCTCGTCTCCTCCGGCAGCCAGTCCCCCGTCCGCATCAAATGGTTCGACGTTGAGCAAGCGTAGCAGCAGTTGGAGTGCATGGGGTGCTGTGTCGGCTATCACGTCAAGTGCTGCGAAGCTGGTGACCACAACTGGCACGGCCTTGACTGGAATAGGCACGAAAGCGGGTACCGCTGGGCTTCCTGAAGACCCTGAGTTCGAGCTGTCCAAAAGTTTCGTGGAGGCGGAAGGAGCGGATGCAGCGACGCGCGCGTGCATCGAGCGTCGACGTAAGTACATTGATGTGGCAAGGTCGTATCAGTCTACTGCACAAAAGGGAGGTCAATTGTCTCGCGCTTCAAGACAACAATCACACCACTTGCACCGCATGTGCGAACTACTGCACGACATGAATAAGCTGGACCAGGATCACGCGCGGCGCCGCCGTCAGCGCCTTGCAGCTTCTGAAGACACGGGGTCTCGTCAGGCTCGACCTGAAGACGAAGATGATGATATGGAGACGCGAGCTTTCGATGAACGATCGTCCGATGTATTTAGCGCCATCTCGTTAAACACGAAGAATGATGCCGACTGTATGGAATACGCGTTGCTGGAGGTCGTGCGAATGCAGACGCTAGAACTTGGTGGGATCGAAGAGTCCTTTTCGCGTGTGCGTCGTCGGGAGGAAGCACTACAAGCGCAACATGCACCTGTGGGCAGTCCTACTATGGCCAACACCGATAGTGGAGCCTCAATCTCTGCGTTGGCTTTGAAGCGCGAAGAGCTTGCTGCCCACCGACGCGATCTGAATGAGAAAGTGGCAAGACTGGATCCCGGCCGCTCCCAGTTCGTATTCGATGTGCTCCGAAAGAACACGAGCGAGATGCACAAGCTGGCAAAGACAAAGCGCAAGCTCTTTCAGGCGTCGCAGCAGCAGCTTCTCGGTGTGGGTCGGTAAGTGCAGCGGAGCAGCAAGCAAGGCAGCGCTTGAGGCAATGGTAAGTGTGTATAAATATATAGGGTGCTTGATGATGAGGATATGCTACGCGATGTGCTTCTTCGCTGTTGCAAATTTTTTGGTGTTGTTGTTGGAGAGGTACGAGGAGTATGGCGGAGCAACATGTTTGCAATATGTCTGCATGGACGGCAAATCCAAGTGCACGGGGCGGTTCAGGTAGGTCAATGCTTCTTCTGCCTCCTCCTCACCATTTTCGTCGTCTTCGTTTGTAGAGTCTACTTCGTCCTCGTCGTCATCATCGCCATGGTCTTCCGGCTGAGGATAACTGCCGTGCGCGACGCTGGTGACAAGCTGCTGAAAGGTAGCCATCTCGGACTCGACTTGGGAGACGAGAAGCTGATACTCGGGTAGCGGTGCCGTGGCCGTACCGGCCGCCAAGTCGAAGGCCCGCGAGAGACTCGACGTGAGTGCCTCGCCCTGCTGCACCATCTGCACTGCGGCGGCACGAGTGGCGGGCGTCCGAGTGTCGGCGAAGCAGCGCATCCAGGCCAGTTTGGCCTGCACAAGCAGTTGTTGGAGCTGGCGTTGCAGCTTGGTCAGCCGCGCCTTGAGCTCAAGCCGTGTTTCAATGGAGAAGTACTGCGCCGCATCCGGGTTAGCGCCTGCGCGAGCACTTGCACCTCCGCCACGAGCGCTGGGAACGCCTCCTCGAGCGCTGGTCGGCGGCAAGACGAGCGTCGCGCGCTGGCGTGTGGACGAGCCGCGCGCGAGCGTCGCGGTGATTGGGCCACTGGATTGACGTCGGAGCTGCGGGTCCATGGAGTGCAGTCGTGTGGCCCTGGTGCTTCGGCGCGTGCAAAGTGGAACACGCAGTGACTGCAGTGGCTCCGATCAAGATGTTGAAGTTGACGTGCTACGATGGACTCGGCTATCGAGTCGCGCACGACGTCTTGGCCAGCCAGCGACTTGGCCTAAACATAGCAAACCGTGGCGATCGACGGGCGGAGCGTGAAGACCAAACAAGCCATGAACCGCATTTTGCGTCCGTATCGAGTCGGCCTGAAGCCTCGCGTGCGAGCAAGTTTCTGCTGCCCACGCGCGCGATTTGCGAGCCGGCTCACTTCGCGAGCGCACGACGCTGGATTGCTTATCTGCGCTGTCCGATGGAGCCTGATGTCTCCTCTAGATGGACTTGGGCGGGCAACGCGCGGTGCGAGTTCACCTCGACGGCGGCGGCGCTTCTCCCAGCGACGGCGGGACGACGGCCGCCAGCGACATCGCGCAACCAATTTTTGTCGGCAGGTTCAAGTGTGGAGACCGCCGCCACGGGCACCGCGCAGGTTCCGCGAAGCAAACGTCAAGGCATTGTCGCGTCGCTCGCCACTTGCACTCGAGCGGGATCTGCAGCCTGATCTGGCCCAGCAGAAGGTCCACCCTGCAGCCATTGGGCCCAATCCAAAGGCCAATATGAGCATTTTGACTCGGCTTAAGGTTTCCGTTGACAGCAGACTCGTGCTGCACGAATCGCATTGTTGTCTGCAGCTTGAAAACAGGTAGAGCGCAGTAATGGTCATGCACTAAAGCTCGCCATGTGCATGTTGCACATTTGCAAGTCGGTTGCATGCATTTCGGTAGGTCCGCACTGCCATTGGTGGAATAAATCTCCTCGGGCGACGCTCATTGGTCGAAAAGCGGGGCTGTCGTCGGGACGCAGAGAGAGCTGGAAGTGCGAGAGAAAGGGCGGGCCGAACGCGCTCGAGAGAGGGAGCGGAACATTTGAAAGCCCATCGGAGGGAGGCCATGCAGTGGACGGACTCGTACGCGGACGCCACGAGCTCCGAGAGCATGTCGGACAGCGCGTCGTCGCCCCGCGCGGACTGCCGCTTCATCCACAACCAGTGCGAGAAGGAGCTCTTCACGAGCGAGTATTTAAGGTACGAACAACTTTTGGGGTTTTCTCCTTTAGAACTGCGACTAACGGGAGAATTCATGATTTTCTTATTTGGGTCGTCGTTTCTAATTTGTGCAGAAGCAATAAAGCGAGCGGACACAAAGTGCGTCACTTCCAGCTGAATAAGGGGTTTCTATTTATATCGTTTCTAACGAGTTTCTATTCGACGGTTGCAGAATCTGCGGTGCTTCCCTCACTGCTGTGGCGGACACAACCCCAAGAGTTTCTGCGGCTCGGGACTCGTGATCGAGTGCTTCCTGTCCAACTGCCAATTGGTGCTCGGCCGCTTCGAGGAGGTGGCCAAGCAGCAGCCGCCGAACGCCAAGACGCTCCCGTCCCCCTCCATGGCCTCCACAGTGGACACGAGTCTCGGACGCAGCAGTCTCGTGGTGGGACGGGAGTATCCCCGTCAGGAGCTCTTCGACGACGTCAAGATGCCCGACCAGCCGTTCGGGCGCTGGTTCCGAGGCACGGCCGTCCCCAACAACGGCGCGGCTGGAGGCGCGAGCAGCACGTGCTTTCTGCTCAATGGCAACCGCCAGTCGTGGCACTACGGGTGGCAGTCGTCGCGACTCAACTGCAAGAACTTGCACGTGTTTAAGGTCTACGTGTTCGACGCTAGCGTCAGCGGGAACGCCAACACGCTGACGTGTGTAGCGGCGCTGGCGTCGCCTGCGTTCCGGATCTCGTCGAGTCGCAAGGCCAGAAAGACATTCCGCTCGCCGATGAACCAAGCGGCACTTGCGAACGGGTCTGCGCCCAACTCGGCAGGAGCGGTGATGGGGATGCAAATGATGCCAACGAACAGGGGACCTGGTGTTGTTACGTCGCCGTCCGGATCGACGCAGAGCGCGAGAAGCATTGATGAGCTGCTGGGCAGCGCGACGGGGAATAATACGGCAGCGGCGAATGCTGCGGCCATGTTTGCCGCTGCGCAACAGCAGCAGCAGCTACGACAGCCACCGACGGGTTTCATGTCGAGGCCGAGTCTTCAGCGCGATCCAGCAAGACGTGAACGCAAGCGTTTGACCCGCTCGGCCTCCCTCAAAACGGATTACTTCTCGACGATCTCGTTCCCTACAATCCAGCAGCAGCAACAGTTTCAACAACAGCAACAACAACAGCAGCGGCTTTCACTATCTGCCACGCACCCGCCGCATTTTGAAGGACTCCAGGAGAACCGCGCTTCTACGCCATCTCTCCCTGGTGTTGGATCTTTCCTGAATAACTCGGCGGGGCCAAGGTCGGCAGAAAGCAACCGAGCCTTTCACACCCGGCGCTCCTCGCTAGCTGCTCTTCCTATGCCTGCCTCGAACCCGATAAGCATGCAGCGCCAGAGGCCTGTCCCTGTGCTAACCCCGATCACAGGCATGATGCAGCTTCGATTGGAAAGCCACTCGCCCTACACCAGTACACCGATCGCAAACTCGACCCCGTCGTCTTCCAATTCGACGGCATCCTCGTCTCGATCAGGACCTCCTCCGACCCACACCTCGCGCTTAACAGCCGCAGCCCTGCACCAACATGCGTACGCTTCGGCTATGCCGTATCCATACACCCGACGTGATACGTGGTCGAGTAGCATGCAAGGCATGATTCCTGAAGGTGGCGGCATCCCGATGATGATGATGTCCCCCGGTTCTTCGCCCGATAGTTATCTGAACCGTAAACGCAACCGCTCCACGGACTCGGACAAGGCAATCACTGCTGCTATTGAGGCATCGGAGAAAATTCACCCCACGCTGTCGCCCGTGTCGTCACCTGGCTATTCGCCTTCAATGATGGCCCCTGTTCCAACGGACAGTGAGCTTTACCGTCGCGCACGCATCCTACAACTCGCGTTCACGATTGTGAAGCGTATCCATCGCTTCGAAGAGGTTGCGGCAAAGCAGAAGGAAGCAAACCCCAAGGTTTATCGTCATTCGTTCGAGATGATCACTCCTCCGATGCCGACATCACCTTCAGCTGGAGCTGCAAACCAGACACCGAGATCGCAGCGCAAGAAGTGCACACTGGTGCAGATTCCTCTTAGCAACCCGAAGTTGCTGTACTTGTGCTCAAACCTCGTTACGGTTTGCACCTCACTTGTGAGCGCGGGCTTGCTGGAAGACATGCGCCAAAAGATGCACGACTGCGCCCAGGCTGGGCGCGGCGTGTTGGCGGCGTACGCGCAGCTTGTGGACCTGTTGAACGACTCTGTTGAGGCCCAGGTGTCTCGCTTGCCGCGCCGCATGCACAAGTCGTGGGGCGATGCTGAGTCAGCGGATGAAGGTGAGTGGGACTTGTACGAAATGCTCAAGAGCTGCGAGCCGTGGTTACTGCAAGAGCCGTGGTGGGTGGTGCTGGACGAAGACGAAAAGCAGCAAGCTGGCGACAAAGAGGAAGGAGCTTTGCGCCCACTGCCGTACATGAACGTCTTCACGGACTACTACCACGCTATCCGGGATGCGGTTCCGTCGCCACAGGACTTGGAAGTAGCTGCGTCTTTGCGTAAGGCAGCGCTTACAGGCGCTACTGGCCTGACGGGTGAGTGGAACCGCCAAGGCGAGCCAGACGAACATCATCTGCAGCAGCCTCAGCGCGTTGCATCCATTCGTTCGGCCTCCGCGGCATCATCGCTGTCGTGGTTAGCACGGTGCATCCACGCACATACGACGAAGGTTTTCCATGTTACGGAGACGAACACGACCATGACGCTTACGCTCCCGAACAGTTTGGTGTCTGCTGACGCAGTGTTTCTACTGCAGCTGGACCAGCAAGAGCCTACCGTGGTGCTTCCGCAAGACTACTTCCCGTTTGGATGGTCTCGTAAGCGTTCATTGATGGCGTACCGTGCGTGGCGTGTGCGTGGCATTGGTGACTCGAACGGCAGCGCTGTAGCGGTGCAGTTTATGCGCTGGCCTGATGATAACGAGCTCGAGGCAGTGGAGAACGATGAAGAGGAGGAGGAATTGGACGATGACGAAGCGGAGGACTCGCCCGAAGAGCCTGAAGAGGAACCCCTGGGTCGTCGTGGCCGCCAACTAAAGCGTCTGCGCACGCGTATCACCATTTACTTCTCGGTCTTCTCCCCAACAACTCTGCAACTGCGTACGATCGTGGAAGCCAGTCTTACTCCTGCAGCGGCACTGCCAGCTTCATTGACGACCCAGCCGACGGAGGCAGACATGCTGCGCTACTTTAAGTCGCCATCATCATGGGAGATGCGGTCGCAGATCTCGCAGCAGTACACCAAGAACCTGTAAATATCAACCGGCCACGACCCGAGACGCTCTGCACGAACGATTGAGCGAGTGACAACCTGAAAGCGGCGCTCTATCCTATCCGGCCCAGTATTTTCACCTTCGGCTTCCCTTTGTGTGTGCATGCGTGCGTGAGTGTTTGTCTGCGAGGCCGAAGGCGAGAAGCACCGAGTTTCCTGGTCATAGATAGGTAGGTATAAGCAGGAAGGTCAGGCGCTCCACCTCGTTGAGGCCATTACAGCTCCATGCAGCAAACATGAACAACATCAGAAAAGTTAGTTGCTGCCACGCAAATTAATAGTTTTCGTCTGTGTTGGCTGTCGATTGGCATTAATGAACGTAAAAGGCAAATACTACTACACTTTCAGCGTATTGGCTCCAGGGCCGACCTACTACATGTAACTGGGAGCTGTTTGTTGCCAGGAATGTTTGACTAGTGACGATGCTGGCGCTGGCGTGGAGGTTGTCCGTCCGCAGCTTGATTTCTCATCCGCCGTATTTCCATGTTCGGTCGGTGTCTTGTCAAGATCGGCTGCAAGTAGTTCATGAGAT
This sequence comes from Phytophthora cryptogea, assembly GCA_000468175.2. Classification (NCBI taxonomy): domain Eukaryota; phylum Oomycota; class Peronosporomycetes; order Peronosporales; family Peronosporaceae; genus Phytophthora; species Phytophthora cryptogea. The sequence continues at coordinate 26,857 of KV744426.1, forward strand.
TAAACTCAACGGGATCGTTGAGACCAATAGGGAGATTAGCTCCAGGCAAAAGTCCAAGCAAGCGCCGAGCGTCCAACCCCACCATGGAATTGTTATCGATGGTCGTCACCTGCATACGAGGATTTTCAAACTGCCCATTCACGATCGAGTCCAAGCGGAACTCGCACACGTTGAGTCCTGGGCTGATGTGAATGCAGAGATCGTATTGCACGCCTGGACATTGTCGCCACGCATTGGCCTTAAAGTCCAAACCACCACATGCGTCACCACCGGGCTGCCACGTTTGGTAAACTCCAACCTCCACTATCAGCGTGTGAAACTCGTCCCAGGCAAAACCTGGTGGGAGCTCTGTCTCTGGAAGGTTGTCAAGAGGACCAAAGCTGGCGTCTGGTTCGAGAGGTTCCAACAGAGCGGCAACGTCGGCCGGCAACGAGGCCGAATGGTTCCCGATGTAACTCGCACCATGATTCATCAGAACGATTTCATCAGTTCCAGTTGCATTCCTTATCGCCGTATAAACGCCTTGTACAACTGCTTCGTGCAGGTTTCCCCTCAAGTCGACAATGAGGACTTTGCCCTCGCACCACATCATCCAACGTGGCCGCAACTCTTGCTGCTCGGATTGAACGTAGCGTCTCCAGTCGTCTCTGGTTGTATCACAGCGTGAAGGGGACTCCATCACTGCCGTCTGGAGGATTCAGCGAGTTCTCAACTTGACTCCAGTCGAGACGACGGACGGCGTTGTTGATTCAACGCACCGCCATGTTTTTCTCATCGGAACGAAGTGCCGAAGTGGGCGACAACTTCACTCAACATCGCTGCGGCGGGTCTCAGACTTGAGAGAAGTAAAATGAGTTACCGTCACTCGAATCAAATTGTTTTGTATTACCTTTCGCCCGCCTTGACTCATTTCGTTGACGGTGCTCCAGCCACAGATACTGGTACCTTGGCAGCCGTTGGTGCACTCGCCAGCGTCACGGCTGCAGCGGGTGCCGCTGGTTTTGATACCGCTGTAGTTGATGCTGGCTTTGGCGAAGGCATCGTTGTTACATGCGCTGTTGGCCGTCCAGCCTGCGACGCTGCAGTCGTCACTGCTCTAGCAAACGGTGCTGCTGGTAACACTCTGGAAACCGTGGAGGCTGCAGCTGAGCTGTAAATTCTCCCAGCACTATACTGCAAGGGAGCAGCAGGCTTGAATCCGGTCCGCAAATACGAGTGAGAGCTCACCACACTCTTGCCCGCAGCTGCTGCTCTCGCGGCATTGGCAGCGATATTTGCAGCGGCAGCAGCGGCTGCTTGTTGCATCGCCCTCTGCTTGACCAATCTCTTCTGCTCCATCTTCTTCTGCGCCGCGGCGTCTTGCGACGCTTTGACCTTCTCGTTGTATCCGGCTAACACCCGAGCGTACGACGTAAATCCGAGGGTTTCCATGCTCTCCACAACATTTTCTCCAGAGATTGACAACCCCACTCCTTTTTTCGTTCTTCGGTTCTGCATGATGGAACGATCGCGGGCTTCACTGGTGAAGTACAAAAGAAACTCTGTGACGCACTCCTGCATGAAGGTAACTGCATCATCGCTGATGCTGACAGAAGAATCGTCCATCTGATCTTGCTGTGCATACACTGCGAAACTGGAACCATTCGATCCCGGTGAGATGGCAGCTCCATGACTTTTATTCTTGCTCGCTAGCCCTTCCTGTTTGACGGCAATGCTGGCAGTGGCGGGCTCCTCCTCATGTGTTCCGGGAAGCGCTCTATACATGATCTTGGATATAATCTTGGCAGGTAAATACATTTTATCATCGGACTCCGAACTGGCCCGCGTGGACAGATCGAGGTCGTAAAACTGCTGTGCAACGCGCGGCGAAATCGCAGGTACTGTTGTCGTTGACGGTCGGTATGCAGTTGGTGCAGACGACTGCATCACGTACGAATCTGTTCGCGGCTTCTTCACAGGACCAGGAATTTCAACTTGCAATGGACGTTTGTACGTCGCCGCCAGCATTGCTGCTTTGGTTGCATCATCGCTCACCACACCAGCAGCCTTAGCAGCCTCAATCTTGGCTGCATCTCGTTTTGCCTTGGCCTTTTGGTTAGTCTCGACCTGCTTTGCTTGCAGTTGGGCCTTTAATTCCGCGTACTCGCGCTCAACCTCCGCCATGTCACGTTTTACAGGTATTCTGACAGCTGGTGCCATAATTGTCGTAGTAGCGTATGTCGCTGTCGCTGCAGCAGGAGTTGCTGACGATAAGGTTGTTGCCGGTGTTGTCACAGGTTGCTTTGGTGTGGAAGATACCGTATTAACTGTGGCGGCTGTACCAGCAACTACCGCTGCTGTAGCACCAGTCGTAACTGCAGCCTCCGTCGTAGCAGAAGAAGTAGGGGGAGCAGCACACGCAGAAGGAGAATTAGACGCAACAGCAGTGGAAGCAGCCGCAGGCGCGGAAGCACCAGCAGACGAACTTGACGTAGCACTGCCGACAGTAGTTGGTGTGCTTTCATCTTTCTTTGCAGTCGTGGAAGCGGCACCTGCAGTTGCGGCTGTACTAGCACTTGGCGTGTTTTCAGCAGTGCCAGCAGAATTGGTGGCATTAGCTGAAGCCGCCACTGTTTTCGCTGCAGCTGCCGCCGTTTTTGCTGCTGCAGCCGCTGCTTTCTGTTGGGCAGCCTTGTTCTTTTCCCGTATCGTGAAGGCACTCAGCATCTGCACGATTTTCTGTGTGATGTACTCGGACTTCACTTGGAGATCAAGCGGCCAGCGATGTTGCTGCACCAGCAACGGTCGACGATGTGCTATACAGCCACGATAGTCTCGCTGTGCAAGTTGGAGTAGCTGAAGCTCCGTACAGCGGTGCAGCCACGTCGTCATCTTATCCAGCGCTTGGCGCATTTCACAATCCGTCCTGGCATTGGCCACGCGAATGCACGCCCGCGCGAGTGCCTCGAGCTCCAGATCGAACGACGTCTTCGGCTTGCGCTTCTTCAACGCGTACGCAGCCTGCGCCGCCGCTTCCGCGCTCTTAACCGTCGTCCCGGGTAGCTGCGCTGTGGATGCACCGCCTTTCTGGAGCTGCACCTGAAGCTGTCGCTGCGCTAGTTGCTGCTGCTGCTGCTTCTGCAGCATCTCCCGGAGCATCTGCTGCTGCCTCAAGACCTGTTGCTGCTGCGCCAACAAACTATCAGCGATGGATGTGGCCGTCGCCGTCGTCACGGTGTTCCCTTTGGTCGTCTGCTTGACCTGTTGCTCGTGCAGTCTCATGAGCCTCAAATGTTCCTGTTCCAGCAGCAACTTGTTGCGCAGCCACTCCTCATTGGAGCGCTTCTGCACGGCCTGGGCCGCCATGGCCGCCTGCCGCTGCACGTTCTGCTGCAGTCTGGCGAGCTGCTCCGTGCGGAGTTTCTGCAGGTCCTCGGACGTTTTGGCCAGTCCCGATGAACTACTGCAACTGGAGCTGGAGGGCGTCATGGCGATCCCTGATTGGGCCTCGAGCTGCTTGGTCATGGCCTGATACTGCTGAACCTGTTGCTGCGCCAAGGCGAATTGGAGCCTTCTGGCCTCCTCCTGAGCCCGCAACGCGCGGTCCATGGCCGCACCGGCGGGCGCAGCTTCGGAGCCTGTTTTAACGCTGGAATCTGCGGTCTTTTCGCCGTTTTTAGCGTCTGTAGAGGCTGTAGAAGTCGCGGAAGGTGACGGAACGGGGTCGGACGACTTGGAATCGGAATTTTGAGGCTTCTGGGGGGAAGTGGAGGACGGAACAGGCACGACAGGAGGCACCTGCGTCTTGGCTTTGTCGGGAGCTGCGACGGAGCACGTGGAGGTGAGTGTAGGAGGCGCAGCGGCCTCCGCAGTCGACGTTTTCCTTGCCGCCGCCGGTTGATCCATTGACTTTTGAACGTTTTTGGAGATGAAGAAAATGTACCCCAATGGGAGTAACCCAGGGTACACGTACTTAAGGGGATACAAATGTAGCCATGTAAGTTATTTTTTCCTGTTGTGGATACATGGCTACATCTTCTAAAACATACTGTAACTTACCGCATTTCCAAAGTTACCTGCTACCGCCCAAAGCCATGTTCACTACGAACTACACCCTCCGATATCCAGCCTCACAGCGTCATCTCCGATGGTTTTCAACCGACAGTCTTCGCTACCATGTGCAGAAAGAACTCCCACTACTTGTTAATGTATCTTCGACCTCCTTGGAATCAGATTTTGTCGTCTACAACTGCACCTTGTCCAGCGTGACAAGCCACAAATCCTGGACTGTGTCCTATCGGTACTCGGAGTTCGTCGACTTCAAGTCGAAACTGGACAGCGAGTTAACATGCCAAGATGCCAATTGCTCCGGGTCGTGTCAAGGTCTGCGCGACTTCGTGTCGGCCTATTTCCCCAAGAAACGACTGCCGTCCATGTCCAAGAACGAGGGAGCGACTACCAGTCGCAAACACAAGTTCGAGTACGTGCTGATCCACTTACTTCGCAGTATTCTGCTGCCTGGTAGTGTGATGAAGTGCATGTACGCAAGGCAGAATCTGCCGACCAATGTCTTCGACTTCCTCGGTGTCGAGGATGCAGCCGATCGACGAACCGTCCTGCAGATTTTCGTCGACCATTATCAAGAGGTCATTATGTCAGACCAGCACCTGAACACGAGGAGTCTGGGTCCATCCGAGACGACGCAGTGTACAATTTGTCTGAACAATGTGGGGATGCAACAAGATGAGAGTGATACAGACGACAGCGAGGAGGAGTCCTCGCAGGTCATTGAAGGTGCTGACGTTACGGATGATCGACTGGTGAAACTTCCTTGCCAGCACGCGTTCCACCGCAAGTGTATTTCCCAGTGGCTACTGTTCGAGTTTCACTGTCCGGTGTGCCGCGTTGGACTGTGTCCTACTGCTTGGACGAGCAAATGTCGCCCACAGAAACACGAACAGTGGTGGTTGAGCGACTTTGACAAGGATTTCTTACGTGATGAGGAGACAATGGCGTAGACATCAAGAACAGCATGCTGGTATACTTCAAAGTTGCAAGGAATTCAAAACACGAGAGACTATGTCTGTGCGATCATGACCAGAAAGTGTCGGTGGCATTGTAAATGAGCTGGAGCACAAGAAGAAAGCGAGCAGAGATTGCGGAGGCAAAAAAGTCACTCTCATGAACGAATTGGAGAGAAAATATGTAAAGCAGTCGGCTCTCCGGAAGCACAATAAAATAGTAGCCAACTAAATGTTTAATTTTCGACGTGTTGCCTCACCACTGATACGAAAAGCTTTCACAAGAGTCACTAGCCACAACAGTTTGGTAGCCACCGAAACTACTCCACCCGATTCATGATCGGCGAACCGCTTCAATTTCTCTGGACTGGTAGAATGGTGTTGACACCACCAGACTCCACATTTCGTGGATAAAGTGGACACGTTCGCATGGCGCTCAATCCAAAGCCCGACAATTTTGCAGACCCATTCGAACTACAGTAGTTTAAACAACAGAATACCTTAAACTCGAGACGCAAACCTTGGACGTTGAATAGGACTTTCAACAGGTTTTCAATGGATGGCGATACTTGACAAACTGCATTGTAGACGTCGAACGTAAGAAATAAAGCAAAATGTGTGCTGCCGAAAGGGATGTTAGTCTAGTGACGACGCTGGCGCTGGCGTGGAGGTTGTCCGTCCTCAGCAGCAGCAGCAGCCCTCAGTCTTCCAAGACCGGCTGTAAGTAGTTGAGGAGGTTGAACTGAACGGGGTCATTGAAATCAGCAGGCAGATTAGCTCCAGGCGGAAGTCCCAGCAAGCGTCGAGCGTTTAACGCCACCACGGAATTGTTGTCGATGGTCGTCACGTGCATACGAGGATTTTCAAACTGCCCATTCACGATCGAGTCCAAGCGGAACTCGCACACGTTGAGTCCTGGGCTGATGTGAATGCAGAGAACGTATTGCACGCCTGGACATTGTCGCCACGCATTGGCCTTGTAGCCCAAACCACATCGTGCGCTCCGAGTTTGGGAAACCCCAATCTCAACTTTCAGCGTATGGAACTGGACCCAGGCAGGAAGTTCTGCCTCTGGAAGGTTACGACGAGGACCAAAGCTGGCGTCTGGTTCGAGAGGCTCCAATAGCCTGGCAACGTCGGCCGGCAAAATGTCTAAATGGTTCCCGATGTAACTCGCACCATGATTCATCAGGACGATTTCATCAGTTCCAGTTGCATTCCTCATCGCCTTATAAATGACTTGTACAACTTCTTCGTGCAGAGGTCCCCTCAAGTCGACAGTGAGGATTGTGCCCTCGCACCACACCATCCAACGTGACCGCAACTCTAGCTGCTCAGACTGGACGTAGCGCCACCAATCGTCTCGGGTTGCATCACACAGCGTGAAGGGGACTCCATCGCTCCCGTCTGGAGGACTCAGCGAGTTCGCAACTTGACTCCAATCGAGACGACGGACAGCGCTGTTGATTCGACGGGTCCCAGACGCTCAAGAAGAAAACTATTCACAAAACACCTCTTAACCCCAACACCTCCGAAATTAAGGACAAATAAAAGGACCAAAAGTTACAGCCTAACCTGGAACTGAATATACGAATTTACGACATGATACCACAACCAACATACGGTCCTGCGCTAGATGTAGCTA
>KV744428.1:0-13879 GCA_000468175.2 Phytophthora cryptogea
CAGACCTCGGCAGCAACAATTCCCGAAGTAACGAAAGCAGTTGCAACGCTAATGCAGTAGAAAACTGCTTGTCGCAGAGATAGTCCTGGTACATCAAGCCACGGTTTAACTTGGCTTGCAAGCACATACGCTATCGCTGCTCCAGCAAAACCTATCCGAGGCCAAACCCCGTAGTTGGCTTTCCAGACTTCAGTTGGATTTTTGAAGTGGAATACTTTCTTGGCCAAGTACAATTGCGATGGTTAGAAACAACGGGGAACCGAGAACGATCAGTACACGAAATCTGGACGCATTTCGAGTATACTCGTCGAGCGCTAACGCCCGCTCGGTTGAGTATTTACCACCATGATGAGTAAGCTGCAGGTTATACCATGTATGGAGTAATTTGGATTTCCAAAGGTTCAAGTTTGGTGGTAAGCCTACAGAAGTTGGTGTTGGTGAGGGAGAAAGCATCTCGTACTGTCTTGGTTGCGGTGATAAGAAGGTTTGAATGTCGGCATGGACTACCTTGGTGTAATATTTTAGGCGACGATAGTGAGATAGCGATTGCTACTCATACGAAACGGATTTACAGTGTATTGAATCCGAAAGAGGTTGAGGGACTTAACTTCGTTCACCAAAAACCTTCAGCACGATTTCTCTCAGTTATCGACGAATCCACTCAAACTGAAAGCATAAATCCGTGCCTGTTACCATCAACGAAGCTAATCAGTATAAACTTTTGCCAAGGTATCAATGTTCACGTTCGACTTCGACGTACCAAAGTGGACGACGCGATAGGTAAGAGTGATTAGTATCCAAATTACCAGTCTAGAAAAGTACCCTCGACATTTGTGCCTCCAGGACAAATGCCAACTGATACAGTGCTTGAATTCCACAACTACGGTGCATGATCACCGCCAGTATCACCAAAGACACAACTCTAACAGTACGTAGTAAAAGGTACGAGATACAATGCTGCCAACGTTTTCAGGGGTAACTCCAACCAGTTCCGTGTGATATGGAGCACTGGGAAGATAGGCCATTACCACAGTAAACGTGCCATATATTATGGGCGCAATGGTTTCAACATATTCCGTCAAAAGAAGACACTCCGAAGTAAAAAACACCTCGAGGGCATCGTGAAGAGCACGAGAACTTTTAGCTGCCGATTGTCTGTGTTGTATTCTGTCGAAAACATTTATTTCATCCAAGCTATTGGTCGTTGTAAGGCCTGGTGCGATAGATGTTGGCGTGAAAGGCTGAACTGCACCACCTCCGCGGAAACTGCGCTGAATCCGTACGAAAGAGGACGCAACTGGTTCATGCATAAAACTATCCGACGCTTTCATGTGCGGACGTTTCTCCAGCTGACGCACTAATGTTGTACTCTCATCGGGCAATCGATGTGACATACATGAATGCACTTGTATCTTGGCAATCATTTGTTGCTGGCTTTGTCGGCGAAACAGGATAACTCCCGTACAGCACCGAGTAGTTCGATGCAACTACTGTGCTTAGTTGAAGCCCCAACGATTTCATGAGCTTGGCTGATAGTACTACGAGTTCGATAGCGCAGTTCACGTAATTCAATCGCTGTGTCGGCAATATCGATCGCCATAACAACGAGAATTGCTGTTGACGACAGACTCTGCACAAATGTTGCCATGTACAAGGCATCAAAGAAATCGACGGTAAGTACTAGTTGACGTCCAATCCCACGTTACAGCATACCTCTTCACCTGTCTCCAAACGGTGTCTGGCTCAGTTTCCATCCTACCCAACAGCATACTCTCCGTACCCACAAGTCGGAATGGCGTCGTCTCCTGCGTCTGCAGCGCCCCGTGACGCGCCCCCAGCCCCGGTATCTCCAGATGAACTGCATGTCCGCCAACTGCTGCGAGATCTCCACGTGGACACAGGCGACGTGGTGCTCTTCGACCGGAAATGCGCGTCCATGGGCCTCTACGGCGGCGCCATCTGCGTCTGCGCAAAGTTTTTTGGCCAAACCCAATGGGACCACAACGGCGTCGTGGTCCGAGCTCCGTCGCTGGCTCCAGACGCCAAATCACCCGAAGACGAGCTGTTTCTATTGGAGGCGGCGCTCACAGGCGTCAAGTTGCGGCCGCTCGTGGCTCGCGTGCTGCTCAGTCGCGGCCACGAGGTCGCCGTGCGTAAACTGCAGATGAACCGCACGCCGGAGCTGCAGAACAAGGCGGTGCAATTCGCGCTGAGCAGCTTAGATGCCCCCTACGAGGACAACCCGGCCAGGTTCTTCAATGCAGGCGTGTCGGTGCCCACGAGAATCGCTCGCGAACGCATTTTCGCGGCGCTGGTGGCCACCAAAAGGGAGCTGGCGAGACTCGACACGGAGTTGGCACACAGGGACAAGATGCCGGTGTTTGAGCGGAAGGCGCTGCTGCAGGAACGAGAGGCGGTGAATGGCAGGTACCAGGCGTTGGGCGCCGAGTTGAGAGGCAGGGAGCGGTCGGTGTTTGAGAACGCAGTGGTGGAAGGAGAAGAGGTGAAAACGACCAAAATGTTCTGCTCACAGCTGGTGGCGGGGATGTATCAGCACTTGGGGTTTCTGCTGCCGTACCCGTCAGCGAATTCGTACCTGCCCAAACATTTTAGTGATCGCGATGGAGGTGACTTTCTGAAACTGCAACAAGGAGCGAGCTTTTTGCCGGAGATTTCGTTGCGGAAGGAGCTGGAGAAGGAGACGGAGCGGTTTGCGACGCGTGTTCAAGAGGCGAAGGAGCGTGGCCCACGTACAGGTACGGAGACTGCTGCTATCGTCCACTGCTTGCGACGCCATCAACTCTTCCACACACTCAGTGAGCCGGAACTTCTGGCAACGGCTTCCAAGTTCCGACGTCGAGTATTGGCGAAAGGAGAGGTTGTATTTTACCAAGGAGCTCCAGGCGATTGTTTTTACATTATCGAGCGCGGCGATTGCGATGTATTTGTCGACTATGATCATCTGCTGAAGACACAAACAGCGCTGCATGCAGCAGACTCTGAAAATGCTCCTAACCCGGAACTTCAGCGACGTGTGCAGTTGCGAAAACGCAAGACCATTGCGCTACCCGAGTTCAAGTCGTCATCGAGTCTCGTTGGCAAGAATGAGCGTGTTCATGTGGCTACGAACGGCCCTGGTAATGCTTTTGGTGAGTCAGCGCTCATTTACGACACACCTCGGCGTGCTACAATACAAGCAAGCACATCCAACGCAGACGATGATCAAGAGGCTGTAGTGCTATGGCAGCTGGATAAGCGTTCATTCCGCGATGTTTTAGCGTGCCATTCGGGAAGTCAGCAGTCCTTGGAAGAGCGGCGGTTTTTACTTGAAGCGCTAGAGGATCACCCGCTATTTGCTGAGCTCGACGACCGCGCAAAGGCATTAGCTGTTCGAAAATGCTTCCCACTGAGTGTACGAGCAGGCACAACTATTCTTCGGCAAGGAGACCCAGGCGATTACTTCTATCTGGTTGAGAGCGGCCGCTGTGAGGTGTCACGTCGCAAACCAAAAGCAACCAAGCCTTTTGTTGACCGCGTTATTGGTCGCGGGGCTAGTTTTGGCGAAGCTGCGTTGTTATACAATAGCCGCCGTGGTGCATCGGTGAAGGCTCTGGATGATGCTAAGATCTGGTGCATGGATCGAGCGAGCTTCCTCACTATCACTCGCAGTGGCTCCACCGCGTTGCACAAATTATTCAAGAAAGTGGGCACGACGGCTGTTTCGGGCTCAACCGAGAGCTTCGCGACAGAGCGCGATCTACGCCGCATGCTTACCGATCCTCAGCAAATGCAGTTGGTGAGGCATAGTGCTAATGAGGATGAAGACGAGGAGGACGGGCTTGGAAGACAAGCAATGCACCCTGCACCGTTGCCATTAGCGCAGGCCTACGATCGTGCGGTGCAGCTCGCGTTGTCACTTTTGCTGAACAATTCATCCGGCCTGGTCAATTTCTCACAGTTTGCACACTTCCACATCGCACTCGGCGCTTCGAACATTGACCAGCTTCTTCCTGAAGCTGCATTTCGCGTATTGAAGTCGGTAACGGATGGTTATGATGGTGGTAACAAGCGTGTACCTACATCAATGGCACCTTTGTTTGATCAGGACGATGCTGATCAGGCTGCTATCAAATTGAACGATCTCCCTCGTGCCATTCGCGAGTATGTCTCGACGAGTGAAGCAGCAAGGCCAATTTTGAATACGATGGAGGCGCCGATCCGGATCAGTCCAGACCGCTTGGCGTTCTACGAGAGGCTGTTTGACTTACCAGTCCACCAGCTAGGCGATCAGTACGTTACACATGACGACTTGGTTCGCGGAATTGCAGCTTTCGAAGTGGAGGACGCTCGATCGGATGGCAGCGAAGATGACCACCCTGAACCTGCAGAGGTCACCGTAGCAAAGCAAGAGTTCCGTGCGTTTTTGGCTGCGCTGAAGTCTGACATTGACTCGTTGCGAACGATTTGGCGTGCAGCTGAACTACAGGCGCATGGTGGTGATCGTACTGACATGGAGAATGACCAGAAGAGGCTTACGTTCGATGCCAATCTTAAGTCTGGGTGGATTTCTGCACTCCGCCAGAACCCCACCGGTGGTGACTGGGAATACCTTCAACCAGAGATGGAAGACGGGCAAAACAGCAAGGCGTTCAATCAGATTAATGCTACGCTCAGGAGACAGCAGTTTATGGCGCAAGTGACATCGTTTGTGGCGGCCATTTCGGCTGGTGCGCTAGCTCGCACTGTTTGTGCGCCTCTGGAGAGGCTAAAGATGCTCATGCAGCTTTCAACTCCGAAGCCGACTTCGTCTGCAGTGGTAGCCGCTGCAAAACAATTGTCTGGTTCGGCTCCGTACACGTCGCTGACTCGGGGATTCGTGAACATGGCGAAGCTCAGTGGAACGCGCAGTTTGTTCAGTGGAAATCTCGCGCACTGCATTTGGGTCGTGCCGTCAGTCCCAACCAAGTTTGTGTTGTGCCACGTCTACCAAGAACAACTCGCGCGACTATTGCCCGAGTCTTCGTCTCCACTTGGTTCCATTGGTGTAGGCAGTCCTCGGGTATCTGCCAGTATGGCTAACCTCGCTGTGGGTGGTCTTGCCGGCCTCACGCTCAACACTTTGTTCTACCCGTTAGATGTCATTCGCGGCCGACTCACAGTCCAACAGTACTACAACTCCAGTCGTCCTTCCGGTGGCATCCTGGATTGCGCTCGCTCTATCCGCGACAAGGAGGGCTTGCGAGGTTTCTACCGTGGTTTTGTCCCTGCGAGTCTTGGAGTTTTCACGTACATCGGTTGCAATTTTGCTCTCTACGAATCACTGCGTCCGGTGTTCGTGTTGTACGATACTGAAGACACAAGCAATCAGCTTGGTCACCCGGGCGTACCCGGCCAGATCCTGTGTGCCACTACGGCTTCACTCGCGTCGCAGTGCATTTCGTACCCGTTCGATGTCATTCGCCGACGTGTACAACTCCAAGGCGCGAAGTGGCATCCAGAGCTCGCATTCCCGACGTATACTGGTGCGTGGCACTGCGTGCGCTCGTCTGTGCTGGAAGAAGGAGATGGTGTGAGAGGCCTGCGGACGCTTTACCGTGGCCTGTTTGTGAATGCTGTGAAGGCGCTGCCATCCACCATCATCTCGTTCCTCAGCTACGAGAAGCTGCGTGAGATGAAACACAACGTGGACGATGTGTGATGATTGTCTTCTAGAGAATGGTAAGCTTGATGCAACAAGACAGAAGTGAAGAAAACGCGAGCTGTGCTCTGTGCCTCAGGGCAAGTATAACATGGAGTTTGGTGGTAAACGTTGCCACCAGGTGCTGCTCTTTGTATGCTATTTGAGATGAAAGCAGCTAACGAATGGTGCAGGAAATGACACTTCGGGTTCGCTTGTTGATTAATATGGTTGGCTACTCAGTACATATCATCTTGGTCAAGCTCCACTCGCAAGCGTCACTATTATACACTGCTGACCAGGACCAGGACTTGGGCAGCAGCTCTCTAGGTGGCTCTAATCGTGAGCATTCCGGATCTCCTTGTCCAAATCTTGCACCTTCATACTCACGCGGCCTAAGGACGAGAGAGAGCTACGATAGAGCGCGTTTACACTTCGGTGAGCTGGGGTCGAACTCTTGGGGCTGCGGCGCTGTGCATCAAAGCCACCCTGAGTGCGTGACTTGACAGGACTTTCGAACTGCGGTTGGCTGGCGCTTCGCGAGCGAGGTTGACTTTGGTGCTCGTCAAAACAATCCGCATCAAGCCCAGACCACTTGGATGGCGCGTCTTCTCTCCGCTTCACCGAGGCGTTGTTGTCCACAATGATCGCGCGCTCCTTTTCAATGCGCTTCTTTTCATCTCGCTCTTTCTGGAGCACACCTGCGATGTTGTTAACCACATCGCCAATCGCTTCTGAAACACGCACTGCTTCGGTGAGAAGCCGAGAGCACTTTCGCTCGACATCTTCCACCCAGCGCGGCTGGTCCTTTGTGCGATTGAAGCCACGAGAGGCTGACTTCCAAGCGTCAGCATACCTTTGCTGCAGGTCTTGCGACTGCGTCATGAACTCGCCCCAACGCTCAGTAACCAAATGCATCCGACCAATGTACTCGTCCAGCTGCAGAATAGCAGCCTCGTAGCTCTCCCCCGTGCTACTCGTGTTCACAACTGGCCCACGAACAATGGGGCTGTCCTCCCACCGCTTGTACGTCTCCGTGATCATGTACTGGGTCTGTTCGAGTTGTTCCAACAACGTTTGCTTCACCTCACCGAACTCGACACGTCGTTGCAGTTGCTGAGCGTACTTCATTACTGCAGTTTTGTACTTCTCAATGTCTTTGTCGCGTCCGGCAATGGCATCCTTGTACATATCAATGGCCTTCAGCAGCTCTTTGTTCTCTCGGATCGCTTGCATATACTGCTTGCGAGCGTGTTCGGCAGAACGTCGGCGCTCCTGAACTTCTTCAAAAAGCAAACGGTTGCTTTCCTTCAGATCATGGTAGTCACGTTGAGATTCCTCACGCGGAGCCTTTTGGTCTCTCTTTAGCGCCTGCAGATCGCTTGTTACCCGAGAAAATGCCTCCTCTGCTTGGACAGCCTTGGTTTGAAAATAATCAATCTCCTCCTCAAGTGATCGTCGCTCGTTTTCCTTTTCCACGCGCAGCTCTTCGTACCGAATAGACCACGTCTTCTCCAACGATTGTTTGGAATCCTTCGCGTGGAAAGAAGAGCGCTCCAAAACTTCCAGTTTACTTTGGCTAGTACGTAGTTGAGAAGATAATCGGTCAAGTTTCGAGCTCATCAGGGTTGCTTGCTGTTTCCAACCTGTCTGCATCGCTTCAACCTCTGACTTGAACTCGCTTTTCAGAGCGGATATCGCTTCTCTGGCCAAGTTCGCTATTGACTGGTTGTGGCTGTCACTACCATTCTGGCTTCGTCGCATCAGAAGCGAACGCAGTTCCGTCTCCACAGCCTCAAGTTCTCGTTGCACCGAGGAGCTTTCTTTTCTTAGAGTAAACGCCGTTCGTTCCACGTCATCTGCTCGTCGCCGTTCCTCCTCTAGTTGCCGCAGCAATGCACTCTTCTCTGTTGCAAACTGATTGTGCCATTCCGTCTGCTGCTGTCGAGCTGCAGAACTTGTCGAGGTACTGGCTGATACTGCTTCAGCTAGTTGGCGCTCCAACTCCTGCATACGAGTTGCTCGGCGAGTCAACTCATCTTCACAAGCAGCAAGCTGATTTTGGTACTCCTGAACTTGAGAAGATTTCCGCTCCATCTCCTGCAAACGGGCTGCACGACGAATCAATTCGTCTTCGCAATCCGCCAGCTGCTTCTGGTACTCGTGTACTTGAGCAGATTGCTGCTCCAGCTCGTGTTCATATGCCGAAAGATGTTGGCGCTGTTCGTGTGCATTTGCAGCTTCGTTGGATAACCTCTCTTCACTTTCCTGAACCTTGCGCTCCATAGCCTCCAAATCCAGCTGGAAGCCCGACAGCTCGGTACGAAGAAGTCGATTGTCTTCTTCCATTGTCTGGCGATCTTTTTCCAAAGCCAGCAATCGTTCGTTCGACGTTTGCTGGCAACGAGATTCGGCCAAGTCACACTGCTCCTTCATCCTGTGTGCCTCAGACTCCGCGTGCTCCAGCTGACTCTCCAATGTCTTAATGTTCAGCTCATGTTCGTGTTCCATTTTGCGTCGTTGGTGCAGCTCGGACTCGAGTTGGTGGATCGTGTCTAAAGCTGCCTCCCGATCAGCCTTCAAGCTATCCAGCGTCTTGTTTTGTTCTTCACACGCCGCTGTCAACTTGACATTCTGAAGACGTAGCCGCTCACCCTCACCTGCAAGCTGCTGCCTCTCCTTGTTCATGCGTTCCATCTCCGCCTGCAGTCTGACGCGTTCCTGCTTGATACTCTCGTTCTCCATCGCGAGTCGTTCCTTGTCAAAATGCGTCTTCTCCCGGTCCGTCAGCAACCTCGTGTGCTCGGCGCGGTAGTTCTCACTCTCACGCTGCAGCTGCTCCATCTGATGCTGCACCTGCTCCTCCATGCGCTTGAGTTTGGTCTGATAGCGCGCGTCCTGCGTCTGCTTCTCCTGGCGCATCGTCTCGACCTGCATCTGCAGCGCTGCGAACTGTTCTTCTCGCTGCTTACTCACCACCTTCCAGTGCTCCATCTCGGCCGAGAGTTTGACGTTGGTCATCTCGACCTGCTGCATGTTCTGCTGTTCTCTCTGGGACCGGAGCTCCACATCTCTCTGTTCTCTCGCTCTAGCGTCCTGCAGCTCCTGTATCTGACTCGTGAGCGTGTTCACCACGTCTCTCTGTCTCTGCAGCTCCTCCTGCAGCTCCTGCACGTGCAAATGGCTCTCCTGTTCCCTGTTGATCGCCGTCTCGAGCTCCTGCCGCCACTTCTCGGCCGTCTCGGCGTCCACGCCGCCGCGTTCTTCAAGGTGCTGCTGTAGCTGCGCCTCGGCGTCTCTCTGGGCCTCGTCTCTGGCTCTGGCCGCGGCCGCCTGGGCCTCCTGCACCTGCATCGTGAGCATGTCGATGGCCTCCGTGGCGCGGATCATGCTGAAGTTGCGCTGCCGCAGCTCGTGCTCGCGCTCCTCCAGCGTGATGCGCAGCTGCGCCAGCTCGCTCTCCAGGTCCTCGCTGCAGAAGTCCGTGCCCTGCTTCATGCGCAGCAGCCGCTCCTCCAAAAAGTTGATGCGCAGCGCCTGGTTGAAATTGTCCATGCGCAGGCGCTCGCGCTCCGCCTCCTGCTCGCGCAGCAGCGTCGAGTGGTCGCGCGAGGGCGTGGGCGTGCCCGAGAGCGGCTCTCCGCCGCCGTCGCCCTCGCCGCGCGCGCGCTGCGGGGTCTGCATGCCGAGGGAGCCGCCGGTGCCTCTTGCCGCTATTTTAATTGTCCAGCGACGGAGTTTCGCGCGCGATTTAGTGTGACTGGGCGGACCAAAAGGGTAAAGTGGTGTGTCACACATAATGAGTGGGCAGGATCCCAAGTTGCTGGCAATTATTAATACTCGTCTTCTGGATCTGTGCTCCAAGTAGCGGCTGGAATCGCTGAGCCTGTACCAATGACTCACTTCGCCATTGATGGAGTGTCTGTTGAGATGCGATCGAGAACATGCAGTTTGTCCGTCTTTAAGTCCTCCAAAGTCACTGGAAAGGAACGATAAACTCGTCAACTTTGCTGCACTCAGAGACCTCTTCGCCATTGAGAAAACGCGTTGATCTTGTGAAGCACTGCTATAACAACTACAAATACAATGGCTACCAACTATTACATCATCGATTCTCGCTTGCCCAAATGGCCCAAATGGCTCGACACTCCACTTGATGCGTTTTGATTGGTTAAAAAGGACCAATTCCGTCATGGTTCTCACTTTCAAACTGACAAAGCTCACGACGCCGAGATGATCCTCAACCTGAGTGCTCTGCAGCTGCTGTTCCTGCCGCCCGTGCTGCTGCTGGTGTCGGGGCTGGCGCTCTTCAACTTCCAGAACGTCTTTCGCTTCCTCACCATGAGTGCGTCCCTCGCTTCCTCACTCTGAGAGCTCTGTATCACTAACGTTCTCTCTCTCTCTCTTTAGACCTCAAGAGCTACATGACAATCCCCGCTGTGCAGTCGCTCAAGCCCTGTACGTACAATACACCAAATATTTCTACTGCATTGCCGCCACTTGCTAACGATTTGTGATGTTGGTAGACGCCGACAAGTTGCGCTACGCTCTGGAGCAAGTGCTCGGTACGTCAGGGAATTTTGGAGTTTGGGGGGATCTTGCGAGTGAGGAGCTGACTGACTGTTCGTGGATGCTGCAGGCAAGGCGTCGTCGTTCAAGTTCAATGTGTCGCACGTGCTCATGATGGCGGTGGTGATCGTCCTGATCGCCATCTACGACGCTATTCAGAAGAACAACCAGCTCCAGGAGCAGCAGCTCAAGTTGCGTCAGAAGACCAAGCGGGCGTAGATCTAACTAGGCCGATGCTTGTCGATGCGTTAATGAGCCATTCACAAAAGTTTTGAAACTCATACTCCCTTTACTTAATCGTGAGCACAAGCGAGCTACCTAGAAAATGCAAGTCACATGCAGTGTCGCTACACGACGTCCGTACGCGTGCCCGTCGTTCGGTCGGTCAGTTCTCACGCAGCCGCTCATCCGCGCGCTCGCACTGGCGATGCGCTAGTTCTGCTGCGCGTTCTTCCTTGCTCGACGCCGACTATCGCTCTGGAAGTGGCCATACGCTCTATGGCATAGTTGAAAGCAGCACTTACGCGTACATGCCCTCGATCACCGATTCGTACTTCTCGTACACGACCTTACGCTTCAGCTTCAGCGTAGGCGTCAACTCGTTGCCGTTGATGGAGAAGTCGTGGTCAAGCACAGTGTACTTGCCCACGTTCTGCGCACGCGAAGTGGCGCGGCCGTTAGCACGCTTCAGACCGGCGTCCAGATAAGCCTTCACCTTCTCATCAGCGCGAGCCTCCGCGACCGTCGTGGCGGAGCTGCCAATCTCCTTCATAATGCTGAGTGCCTTCTCATCCAGCGTGTCCGTGGGGTGGCCCTCCTTGTCCACCGTCACACGCAGCGTGAGCAGCGTCGTCAGGAACTTGCGGCGGTCACCAATCACCATGACATTCGAGAGCAGAGGAAGCTCCTCCTTGATCGTGTCCTCAATGATAATAGGAGGCACGTTCTCACCACCGGCAGTGATGATAAGCTCCTTGATGCGACCAGTGATGGTCATGAAACCATCCTCATCGATCTTACCGCAGTCACCCGAGTGCAGCCAACCATCCTCGTCAATCGTGTCCTTGGTCTGCTCCTCGCCCTTGAGGTAGCCCATCATGATGTTACGTCCACCAAAGACAAGCTCGTCCGTACCAGGCAGCACCTTGGTCTCCGAGCCATCGATCGTGCGACCGCACGTGCTGATCTTCCAGTTGCCTTGCATACTGCAGGTCTGGGGGCCGCAGCACTCGCTCTGGCCGAAGAACTCGTACACGGGCATGTCCAGCGAGCCGAAGTACTCGACCACTTCACGACTGATGGGAGCAGCGCCACTGAAGTTGGCAATACACTGGTCCAAACCCAGCGCCTCCTTCACACGCATGAGCACAACCGCGTTGGCGACACCGAAACCGCACGGAGCACCGCCTGAGTTGCCGTACTGGGCAAGCTCCGTCTTCTGCGCCGCCTTGTCCTTCGCCCACGACGCAATACGCTTCTTGATGCCCGTCGTCTGGGCCGAGATCGACCACATCTTCTCGGCAATCTTTTCCCACACACGCGGCACACCGAAGAAGAACGTGGGGCGCACCTCCTTCAATGTCACACCCAGAGAGCCCTTGAGGGCATCCGGTTGCGCGAAGTAGCTCTGGAGACCGCCGCAAATGGGCAGCCAGATGTCAATGAGCTGCGCGGCAATGTGCGACATCGGCAGGAAGCTGACGAGGCGGTCGCCGTTGTGCATCTCGTGGCCAAAATTGCGCTTTATCATGCCAATCACGCTCATGATGGTCCACACCAGGTTGTCGTGCGAGATCATGACAGCCTTGGGGTTGCCCGTCGTGCCAGAGGTGTACACGAGCGTGCAGCAGTTGCCGGGCTTCTGGGAGTCCATCACCTCCTTCAAGGTCTCGTCCTTGATGTCGTTGCCGAGCTGCATGAAGTCCTCGAACGAGTAGACAGGGACAGTGGTCTGGATGCCCTCGGGGACGACGTCGTTCCACACCACGAGCGCCTTGAGCTTGGGCAGGTTCTTCTCGATGGCCAGGAATTTCTCCAGCTGCTTGACACCGTCGCACACGACGACGCCCGAGTCCGAGTGCTTGGCAATGTACTCACAGGCCTGGGGGTTATTGGTCGTGTAGATGCCCGCGGCCACGCCGCCGGCGAAGATGGCGCCGACGTCGGCGATGGCCCACTCGGGCGAGTTGAAGCCGATAATGCTCACACCCTGGTAGCGCTCGAGGCCCACATGCAGCAGACCCTTGGCGAACTGGCAGCACTTGTCGTAGTACGTCTGGAACGAGTACGAGGCCCTGCAAGATACCAAGTGTTAAACAGCTGCGCTTCCCCCTTCCCCTATGGGTATCAAGGCTCCAATCCACGTACCACTCGCCGTCCTTCTTAAAGTGCATCGCGTTGGCTGATCCGTACTTAGCCAGCGTGTTATGGAACGCCTGCGATGCCGAGATGGCGGGGCGTGCGCCGACGCCGGACTCGGTCATGCGGATCTTGACCTCCTCATCGATCTTCCACGTCTGTTACAGGGGGCGCAAGGGTCAGAGACACGTAGGGGGTCTTATACAGAAGGGGGGGGGGCGTACCGTGTGGTTGGTGGCCATGGTGTTGGGAGCTGGGGGGTCGTCCGTCGGGCCCTTGGGTTCTGCGCTGCAAATTCCGCACTGACGGCAGTCGACGACGGCTGAGCGCGTTTGTCTCGACGTTTGTATGGTCCAACTTCTACGCTTTTCGGCCAATCCGCGGCAGTCCGTGCGCGGAAAAGGGCCGTTTCCGAGTCCCGATCCCGACTTGATCCCGCGGGCGAGTTGGAGCGACATTTGGGCGGGTTGACGGCACCCATGATTATTGCGAGGCGCGCTGCAGCCGAGTTTCCAGTCGAAGGCTCGAGGCGCGAGCGCTGGGATTTGCGCCGCAACGTCAGACAGAATGCACGTGCAGCGGAGACCGCCGCGTTAACTCTTTAAATGCGCTCGTCGGGTTCGTCGCTTGATGCTCGTCGCGCAAAGAGTGGGAGCGACCAGGACCGAGGCGCGGCCTTCAACTTCGGTGTCGAACCGGACGTCCGAGTGCAAGGAGAGCTGCCGTTTTACCCCCGAGGACTGCTGGACTGCATCGCAAACAGCAGTGGAAGCCTAGCGAACGCCGTCGTCGGCGCGATCTCTCGCAGCTGGACGAACAGTTCGCATTGACGAAGCCGCTGCCGACGGAATTGCACGGAACGATGGACCCCCATCCAGCGTGAACTCACGTTGGACCGCCGGCGAGGGCAACTCGTGTCAAGGAGGGGAGTCAACATGGGCCTTGTTTAGTGCTTCAACTTGTCCCCCTTGTCCACTGACATGTCAGCGGTCTCACCTCCGCGAGGCTCGGCAGGCCGCTCTGGAAATCATGCAGCGCTCTCCATGGCAGCGAGAGCTGGAAGCGACAGCCTCTGCCATTCCGCCGTCGGCGAGTCGCTGCCCTCAACGCTCAACGCTCGCTCTTGTTTTAATTGTAGCCTGTTCTAAGTGCACAGATACACTACAGGCCTCCATTTGTCGCGCTGACTAACAGATAGCACTCACAGTGTCTGAAGTCTTGGGCTTGCAATCAAGCAGAAACCTCGTGCAAAAAGGTCAAACCGAAGCCTCTATA